>CAHIKZ030004644.1:887500-980000 GCA_903632075.3 Acanthosepion pharaonis | reverse complement strand
TTTAGCATGTTTGAAACTACTGTCTTTAATAACAATGTCTGCTCTCTTTGCTTTTAGATGTTTGTCATTACAGTCCCACATAATAATAATAATAATAATAATAATAATAATAATAATAATAATAATAATAATAAAGTCCTGCTAACTGCAATGTATCGTTAAAGATATTCAAAAAGTTGTCAAAGTACAAGGATCTTGAAATAGAAATCTCGAAAATGTGGCATATGGGAACATCAACAATCCCTGTTGTAGTTGGAGCCCTAGGATTGGTTGGAAAAGATTGCAGTAGACTAATTGAAGGGATTCCTGGAAGTCCATGCCTCAAGGAGATACAAAAAATTGTTCTGACAAGTACAGCCCACACCTTACGAAGGGCTTTATCTATGTAATTTTTTTTTTATTTTTTATTTTTTTTTTGGTCAGTGGAAAGTGTCATGACGCCATTTCTAACCTTAGGTCCCTGGACGGGACCCGGAAAGAAATGTGTAAATGCCAGAAATCAAAAAAAAATCAAAATAATAAATATTATTATTATGATTTCCTTTGATTTCGGTTGTTTACACATTTCCTTCCAAACAGAGACATAAACTCAGAAATGCTTCATGAATATTCCACTGATTATTTTTGTAAAAAAAAAAAAAGATCACACACATTTCACATAGATAAAGCTCTTCGTAATGTGTGAACTGTACTTTTGAGTATAATTTTTGTATTACTTTAAGGCATGATTTACCAGGAATCCCTTCAATGAGTCTATCGGAATATTTTCCAATCAATCCGAGAGTTCCAACTATAACTGGAATTATTGATGTCCTCATGTGCCACATTTTGAGATTTCCACTTCAAGATTCTTGTATTTTGATAGTTTTTGAAGATCTTTAAAGGAACATTAAATCTACAAGAACTGCTATGTCAATATGCAATCACATTCGGTTTTGTGGTCTTTGATCACGATGTCTGGGCGATTAGCTTTGATTGTTCAGTCTGTGTATATTGTAAAGCCCCATAAAATTGTTACAGGTCCTATTTCCTTAACCAGGTGTGAGTAATGTTCATACCAGTTTCTTACAGTTTCCTTCCCATATTTTTCAATGCAGATATTGGCCCACTCTATCAGGCCAATTTTTATATTCATTATATGATACAGGATAGTCAAGTGTTTCTGGATATTTAATATAAAATCTGTATTTCGGGTTAACACATTTTTTTTCAGAATGTGTGCTTGATAATTTCTACTTAGCAAGCATTGGTCCTATGCCTCAAGAATAAAACCTTCACTTTCAGCTTTTAACCCTGCACTACGTAACCACTGATGGGTAAGGGGTTCGTCCACATCAGCTTCTTTGGTACGGACAGAGTATTGACCATGATGAGGCTTATCTTGCCTTGCTTCTGCTTTTGATTTTGATTTCTTTTTTAAGGTCTTTAACCGCTACAGTATATGTATTATTACTATTAGTTTCATGAAATGCATCTTTTCAGTGATCTGGCATACATCAATGATGTTTCAGCCAAGGATCATTCGAGGTTTCGGGTATAAAAGCATCATACCCTTTCTTCACGACGACCAAGTCCATACTCAACTCTTGTCATAGTTTAAGAATCTCCTAACCCACTATTTCTTCATTATTATTATTATTTATTATTATTATTATTATTATTATTATTATTATTATTATTATTATTGATGTCTGTACATACACAAACATCCCAATGCCTCCCAATCATAAAACTCAAGTGTGGGCTTATTTGCCATAACACTATTTACTCAGCTAAAAGAAAACCCACTGGTCCTGGCGTCTATTCCATTGTTGAAAAATGATATTTCTAACGTCACATTGCATGATAGATATGCAATCACACTACTTACATACGCATAATATTGGCATATGATCTTCAGTAATCTTTGCACGCTTTTTGAGGACATACATTTTATAGTTCACGATTAAAATCTGTACATAAGTTAAAATTACACCCATTGATCACAAGAAAGAAAATATCACAACAAAATACTTTCCCAGTTTTATATTGACAATGTTCTTTATCAGATGTGAATAGGACTGGTGAGGACGATGTTTCTTAATTTCTTTAAGGCAAGTTTTACTTGGTACTTCGCCTAAGAATTTCTTATCATTACTGGAATACTGATTATTATTATTATTATTATTATTATTTGATATCCCCTCCGACTTTTAGATGTTTTGGCCGGCTAATGATCATATTTCAGCTCCGATCCACAGCTTAAAGACACAAAACTTTCCTCAGCAAATGAACTATTCAAAACAGTGCTATCACCTTCACGTTCCTAAGGTATTCGCAGGGTTTTTTTGCGAGAAAGAAATATTACTAGAAAACATTGTTATATTATTATTATTATTTTTATTATTACTACCACTACTACTACTATTTTATTATCATTTGTGTAACGTTTCCTGCTTTGTATCCTGTAAAACAGTATGGTTCTTAGGCCCTGTATGAGAATTGTCATTTAATTGATAGCATTTTTCTTACTATATGGGATGTTACTAGCCGGGCGAACTTCTGAGCAACTTGTATGTTGATGTTGCCTGGGACACTATTAGTAAAATTGTCCATTCCTTTTCTCGCGAGGTCCAGAGCTCCGATTACTATTAGTACAGTCTCAATCTTCATTCTCCACATCCTTTTAATCTCGATCTCCAGGTTCTTGTATTTGGACAATTTCTCGATAATTTTCATGCGGGTTTTTCTTTCAGGTGGTATTGCTATGTCAATAAGCATACACTTCCTGAATTTGTTGTCTTTTATGACAATATCAGATTCTTTGGCTTTTACTTGCCTGTCAGTTTGAATTGGCATGTCTCAAAGGATAGTTACATCGTTATTTTGAGTAACTGTGTCTGGTTAGTGCTCATATCATCTCTCAGTGGTTTCCATTTTGTGCTTCTTGCATATCTTCCAGTGCACATATCGCTACCTTGTTATATCTGTGGGTATATTCATTTTTTGCTAGCTCCGGACTTCGTGAGATAATATGGTCGACAGTTTCATCATATTTTCCGCAGACCATGCATTTCGTGTTAGTTGCATTATTGATTATGTGACAGTGATAGGATCTGGTTGCGAGACTTTGGTCATGAGCTGCAATGATTAGGCCTTCAGCTTCAGGTGCTCCTCAGCTACTGATGAGTTTTCTGTTTGCCTACATTGCTTCTTTAGTTCTTTTTAGGGTTTGCCATGCAATGCCCTGTCCTCTCAGATTTTTTGTAATTTCATTTGGCTAAGTTATTTTGCTTTTTGTTTTAATCGTTAGGCGTAGACGGTATTCGCTTCATTTTTGCTGGTGGGATTTCAGTTATACTAAGCTATTTCTTGAACAGTGCAGAGTTGATGGAATGGATTTGGTGTTTTACTATTTGTAGGAGAGGGTCATTGGTTTTTGTGAGGTATGCTTTCTATGCGATTGTTGTAGTTTTTAGAGTTCAAGTTGGATAAGACCACGGCCTCCTAAAGCTCTTGGTTCATACAATCTGATTTCGGGTGGTGCATCCTCATTTGGGTAAGCATTTTTCTCCTCTTGCTGTCCAATCTTTTAATGTCATTCAACTTCCATCTAATAATGTTGGAGCTGTATGTTACTACGGGTATAGATAAGATGTTGATAGCCTTCATTTTATTGGCCCCATTAAGTTCGCTTATTATTATTATTAGTAGTAGTAGTAGTAGTAGTAGTAGTAGTAGTAGTAATATCATCGTCATTGTGTCTGTTGATTTATGTTGTATACTAATATACTTCCGGGTTCCTGCCACAGACCTAAGGCTAAAAATGGCATCATGACATTTTCCACTGAACATTTTATAAAAGAATAAAACAACCAAAGAACACACACATTTTAAATAGATAGATTAAATAAAGTGTGAGTTCTACTTGTAAGAAGAACCTTTTGTTTTTCTTTATGGAATGAGCCGCCAGGGATCACTACAATCAGTCTATCAGAAACTTTTCTATTCGAAACCCAGGACACGAACCAGAATTGAAAATATTGATGTCTTCATGAGCCACATTTTTTTAGATTTCCACTCCAAGATCCTAGTATATTGATAGTTTCTTTGAGGATCTTCACAGCTACATTAGTCTGCAAGAACAACTATGTCAATAAGAAAGCATATTCTGTTTTTGTGTTCTTTGATCACGATGTTTGAGCGATTAGCTTTAATTATTCTGTTTAGGTGTATTGTAAAGACCCATAAAATTATTCCAAGTCCGGTGTCTGTAACCGGGTCTGGGTGGTGTTCATACCAAAATCTTACAGTTTCCTTCCCATGAAGGTTGCAGATTTTCCTGCCATGCGTGTTTCATATTCGGTGAATGCTAATACCATGCAAACTGATACAAGATGGCCAATTGTTTCTGGATATTCATCACATAATCTTCATTTGGGGTCAACACAATTTTTCAGTATGTTTGCTTGATAATTTCTAGTTAGTCCTGTGCAGTAAAAACAAAACCTTCAGTTCATCATTATTATTATTATTATTGTTGTTGTTGTTGTTGTTATAAAATATTTTTGACCTGCATTTGTTTTATAAATCAATAAGCAAGTTCAAGCAAAGAATGTGATTTTTGCTGTTTCTTCTTCATTAAACAAAAGATAGTTTTAACAAAAATATTAAATGGACAGCAGAGACATTTGCAGGATATGAGCTGTGTTTGTTATAACTATTTTTGGAATTTCCTGTGAGGGAGGGAATGGTTCACCAGATTATCCAAAAAGACGAAGCATTTAACCAAGAAGATTGACTTCGAACTAATGGGTAAGTGTGAGATCTATGACTCTTTACCTTATTATTATTATTATTATTATTATTATTATACCAGTAGTAAAAGTCAGATATGTAATATTTCTGTTGTTGATATTGATAATTTTGCAGAAGTTATGATTTTAAAAAGAAGGGGAGCGGTGGGGAGGATTTACAGCAATAAATATACGCAGTACCACTTGTTACAGCAGTTATGCTTTTGGCAGTAACGACAATTGTTACAACAGCAAGTTTAGTAGGAGTTGCCTTTCCATAGTCTTGATTTTAGTAGTAATAGAAGAAGAAGAAGAAGAAGAAGAAGAAGAAGAAGAAGAAGAAGAAGAAGAAGAAGAAATGTAAGCAAAGATATACCAGGAAAACCATAAAATGAATACATTGAAATACATTTTATTTCCAATGTCCTCATCGTCCGCTTCTCAGTTATCATTATTATTAGAAAGAAAAAGCTATCTCTTTGTTCTTCATATCACCGATTGGCTATCTTTTTACGTATTTGTAAAATCTGTTATATATATATATATATGTGTGTGTGTGTGTGTGTGTGTGTGTGTGTGTGTGTGTGTGTGTGTGTGTGTGTGTATAGACGTCTAAACGGGTGTTCCAAACGTTGTAATATCATTTCTCTCATTAGCGTGTACCGGGTAAACCTAACCATTCTCCGCAATTCCAGCACCTGCCCATCACTAACAAGAACAAAGAAGATACAATGACAATAATGGGAGTCACCGACGCCACAAACCCCCACTTACACAACCAGACTAAAACACTGGTGCACACTCACAACCATAACAGCCAAAAGATTTTTCCATTTTCTTCTTTTTTTCCTTCTTTTTTTTTACACGATAGGGTTTATGTGAAAAGCACGCTAAATGATGTGTGGTCTGTGCCAGCAGTTGTGGTAAATAATGTTTGAAAGAACTCTTTTGGAACAAAATTGGTCGCCTTGTTCTCTTTCTCCCTCTGTCTCTTCTTCTTTCTCCTTGCTGTCTCTAGTTATTTTGCATTTTCTGTCAGCTCCAACACTCTCTCTCTCTCTCTATCTCCCTATCTCTCTTTCTCTCTCTCGTTCGCTCTTTCCTTTCAGACTCTGACCAATGTGAAGACGTCATTGATATCTGAAATCGTTATGGCAGCACCAGATGGAATATTTATGGAATTGCGATCAACAGAAAAAGAGAAATTTTTACTCTTCTCGTGTTCTTTTTGAATGTATTATTTTATTTCATGCTGTTATCTTTTATGCTTTTTCAGGGTTTCTTTTCAAAAAGTTCATGTTGGGAGGTAGAATATATAGTATATTTGGGCAGCAGTCTTTTATTTATCCATGTTTCTTTGAATATTGCAGACTAGAAATATTTGTACGTTTTCTATTCAGTTTTATCGTATGTTTTTACACGTTTCTTTAGGGCTAAATATGTGAGGTAATTTTCCATTGGCTTTCGGCCGATACTTTAATTATTTTCAAAGGGGAGTTTATTTTTGGTGGTAACAGGGGTTTTTAGTTTATTTGTTTTGTTTCCTGTGCTGTTTTGTGTGAGAATAGTATTAATTTCATTCTTAGTAGAGTTTTAATGTTACGTTCTTTTGAATTTATACTATATTTTTCCCCATTTTTACTGTCAATTTTCCAGTGATCATGGTCAAACCTTCATTTCTGTAGGTTACTACATATATGAAAATCATCTTGCATGATAGCATATATGATGCAGAAACCTTTCTGTTTGATTTAAATTATAAATATTCGTTTCCATTTCATTTGGATTCAAAATACATAGATTTAATTCGAACTGTTTGTATCTTTCGTGTTTACATCGTTTGTTGTCGTTATCTTTTTCCTTGCTTATTTTTATTTTTTCATTTAATTTCTATAAGGAATTAAATGTTAAAATATACCGAAAATGGATAATGAGATTAAAGAAAACGGCATCAATTAATAATTATGTGCAAATTTTCAGTCGGAAGAAGATGATAAGATGGATGATAATGATCATTAAAGATGAGATCTTGAAGACTTCAACCAAGACATTTTCTTAGAGTTTCTAAAAATTTGAAGTGCTTTACATTTTTTCAAGTATCTTTGGTTAAAATAGAAATTTAAGTGTTTGTCTTGGTACATAATATTTCAACGATTTTGAACATTTGTACCATTTTTGGTTGCAAACCAGAACCCTATGTACTTTGCCGAAGCCACATGACAAAATTTTGAATAGTACCAAAAGTGTTTTTCCATCGAAAGAACGTTTTGATTGAAATTTCAATTCTATAACATTGGCGTTTTCAGTGACAGTCGGATCAGTAAAATGACTGTACTAAAAATTCCAAAATGGTATCAATTAATATCTAAAATATATATTAACTGACATTTTTCATACGCTTGTAAGGTCTGAGTTCATAGTTTCATGTATTTCAAAAATATCAAAAGATGTTTCTATGTACGTGGAGATTCCACTATCCGAAAAATACTATTATAGTGCCGAAAAGTAGGTCGGTCAAAAAGATTTTTTGGAGTCAAAAAAAAAATACTCCTGGTAAGGATAAACAAAAAACTGAAAACATCAAAGAATCAACCAATGACCAAGAATTGGGAAAAGGTATGGTGGCCCAAAATAACCAAAAAGTCGGAAGAAACCAACAATGAATCTAAAAATTGAATTTAAAGGAACTGGATAAAAATACGGTTGCTGAAAAAGCCCAAAATTTGAAGATTACGAGCAACAGCAACATAGATGACAATATAATAGCCGGAGGACGCCTTCATGTTGGAAGTCCCTACCGATGTGTATTATCACTATGACAGATTTCCTCGAGAAATCCAAGAGTTACGAACATTTTATCAAAGAAGATGGGCTTGTGGTAGATCCCGTGGAATTACAGAAGGTTGAAAAAAAATTGTGTTGCACTTTGTGGTCGACAAGCGTTCGTGCAATATTTCTTGCTCCACAAAGCCCCGTTATCAAATACGCAACGTCCCTTGGGGTAAAAAATAAGGTAAGTCTTACTTCGTGTGGGACATACTGTTGCCCACGCCTAACGACTTTGAGGATCCCTCCAGTCGTGATTTAATCACTAAAGACCTCTTTTTTAGAAAGGAATATGAAGGCAGGCACAGAATCATTTTATTTGAGGTCCCTCCTCAGATCGTCTAGAAACACTTGGCCGCTTATCTGACTCAATTTTGGCAGATAGTCAGTGCTTCCTCCGACGACATGAACGGAGGATGGAGCTCGTAAAGCCTTTGTCTCCATCCCCAACTACCGGTCATCATGACTGGTCGTATACCAACTTGCAGGAGGTGCGGAGAGACCATTTACTTCTTCTCCTCTTGCCCAGAGAAGAAGGCTTCTGAAGTTCTGGCTCACACCGACACAAATTCCCCGTTGGTCGAGTTTGTTCTTTCTGTCTCGTCTGTAATGGGTATACCACCGGCCAGGAACGGTATGGAAAAACCCCTCGTTGGATCCATTTCGCGGCCCCCATTCCTCGAAAAGCCTTTGCCCGCCGCTTGTGTGGCTGCGGAGAAGGAAAAGAGGGAATGGCAGGTTGTTGGTAAGGGCAAAGGGAAGCACTTGGAAGTGGTACCTCTGTCCCCGGAAGCCCCCACAGGTAAAGACACAAACCGACCCACTCCCTCTACTAGTTCCAAGGGCGATTCCCCGGCCAGCTATGACGAACAGATAAGAAACCACCGACTGAAATACAAACCAAGCTTTGAAAAGGCCGAGAAGTTACATGAATTGAAGGAAGCTCTAAATACAAAACGTCAACAAACTGCAGGAAAAATTGGCCTTTCTTCCTCGATACCATCTTCTCCAACAGTCAAACAATATCACTTGGCACCAACTCCAGTGGTAAAATCATTGATCGCCACCTCTTCCAAAATGATCGACCTTATGAAGACTCCCATTCTCAAATTCACAATCAAGAAAAAGTCTACACCAGCCAATACTCCTAACCCACCCCCATCCAAACTTCCATCAGCACACACCCAAAAAAAGAACATCAAAAAAGACAAAGAAGTCCGTCTACTGACGCCAATGAATCTGCCATTAAGAAATCTAAACCTATTTTCAATACTAGAGAACGCTTGTTCTGCATAACCAAGTAACATGAGGAAAAAGCGGCAACGCAGTCAGGAAAGATAAAAGATTTGAAATATTTAATGAAAATGAAAACTGATGGTATAATCAAGAGTAAGATGGAGACAGGCCCAATGGAACATGCTGTCGGTGTTCCTCACCCCTGCCATATGTTCAAGAACAACCCTAAGCGATCTGATAATGGCACTCTGGTTAGCTAGTGTGAATGTCCAGGGCCTGATGTCGGAGTCTCGCACAGCGAAGCTCACTCGCGACTTTCAGCATCTCGAGGTGAATGTATGCTGTGTACAGGAGATCCGTTTTTCAACTCGTGGTCGTGTCTAGGGTGTTTTCCCTGCATTTAACATGTTTTGATGAACGCTCGAGAGGAATTTCCTGGCTGGTGAGCAAGTCTTTGGACGCGGTGCATGCTCTTGTATTCGCAGATCCGTCAGGCAAGTTTTACGTACTGGTTGTTACTATAAAGGACAAGGTTCTTCGTCTCGTTGGGGTTTATGCACCCAGTAACCATGTTCAGCGGCCTGTTTCGGCAGATCGAGCCGTTTTTGGCATCTCGTCGGGTAGTTTTAGCAGGTGATTGGAATGCCAACCTTGACACCGACATAGATCGTATAGGAGCAAGATCGGGTTGTAACAAACGGGATATGAAACCATTTCGGGACTTTGTCGCCAAGTTTGATCTTGTCGATAAGTACCGTAATGAACACCCTCGGGGAGTAAAGTAGACTTGGACAAATAGGGGCGTCTCGGCTACGGTGGTGCGTTCTACCTACCTCGACCGGGTCTTAGTTAGGAGAGTCGATGTAGGGATCTTAGGATGTCCAGGTTTTCATTATATAGTTTACTCAGATCATAGGCTCGTCTGGGCTCATGTAAACTTAGATAAGCCTAATGTTAAGATGGCTAACTACTGGAAATTAAACGCATCATTATTTGATGAGCAATATTTCCGGGAGCAGCTGCTGCTAATACTATAGCGGGAATTGACGAGGGCTGTGGTTGGGAATATGTAGTGGGATAAATTAAAATCAAAAATTAGGTCATTTGCTGCTGAGTATAGTCGTTGACTCAATCTAGATAGATTAGAAGAGCAAATGGCATACGAGGTAAAAGTTCATCCTGCGATAATACGTGTTAGGGGGTGCGTAAAAGATAATCTGATAGACGAGCTCGGTCTTACGAAGCAGGAGACTCGCTCAATATGACCTTGGAAACCCGGGTCGAAATTCCTCAATGATGATGAGACATCATTCTGGTTGGTAATTCATAGGGCCCTCTGGCTCGGAAAAATTGTTCGGTGGCCTTGGAAAAATCTCCAAACTTCGTTCGCTGTGATGAAGAGGTGGAGATGCTGGATCACATCTTCTTTCATTACAAGGTCGTAGTTTCTTTGGGCAAGTTTATTGGAAGTATCGTGGTTCGAATGCTGCGCGGAAAGTTTTTAGTCCTCGAGAACAGTTCTGTCTGTAGCAATGTGGTACCGCTGTCGACGAAGGGTGAACACTATGTGTTGTTTTACTTGCTAGGCGTTATGAGGGTCATGATTTGGAGGACACGTCAGAAAGAATTATATGGTCGCGAGAAGTTCACCTCTTCCCAACTAAACTTGTTCTTTAAGCATCAGCTTAAAGTCAAGATCAGGACGGAAAGGCGGTGGTGGCTCCCGCCATCAGAATTTGGAAAAAGGTGGGTGAGTCTTGCGCGTTTATGTCGAGTAAGAGTGACTGATTTAGAGTGGCTCTTTGATGCCGGTTAGGCACTGGGATATTACTCTAACTGTATTGAACATTGGCAACCCAGTCCAAAATTAGGTTATTTTAGTGTTGTTTATTTTCATTAGTGTTATGGTCCAGGTCCTTGTACCACGGTGATAGTCCAAGGTAGAACCAATAAAGAAGAACTCGAACACAGGTATGGAATAACACAGATATATTACAAATAGGAATATATACAGAGAAGTAGAAAGTGTTAGTACGAACAATCAGATTTAGTAGGGATAACAATGTAGTCTCGACCAGTATCACTATTCCAATGTCTTGTAGTAATTGTCTGAACGCGACTCTGTTTTGGACTGCCTCTGACTCGACTGACTGACTCCTGACGGGCTTCACTCCAGACTTCAGACTGAACGGTATTTAGTCACCCTCTACCCACGAGGGCATCATGTGGCACAAGACCGGTTTAACGTGGGATTTCCGAGCCCGTGGGCTCGGCCAAAAATATGCCCTTTGAACCCGTATAAACGGGTTCAGGGTCGGTTTACCTCCCTGAAAGAGACTCTGCCTTCGGCGTAGCCTCGTTCGGGTTCCTCCCCTCCCGAAGGCAGAGAGTTCAACTGATCAGCCGGTCACTCGGTCACCCGACTTCAGACTGAACTCTCTGCTTCCTCTTGAGGCGCAGTATTTATTACGTATGGAATAGTCCATTATGTTATTATGGGTAAGGTCCCATAACAATTAGTTTATTCTTTTAAAGTTTACTTATCTTATAGGCCTCTTTTATTTCTGCCCCTATTTCTATAGTTTAATTCCCCATTCCCCCGTTAGGTGTCCAGAGATATCAGTTCTCTAGTAGATGCGGAACGTCTCTTCGTATTTCGGGTGTAATTTTCGTATTTGCTGTTGTGTTTGAATGAGTGTGTTTTGGAGTGAATGTTTGGACTAATGAGTTTTTTTCTGCCACATTTAAGGACAGTGGGGAGTTATTACTAACACTATTTTATTTAGTTTTTTGTAAATAGATTATTACATCTTGTAAATACACATTGGGGTTTAGATTTTTTTATTTTATTGTTTTATTCCCCACACCTACGGACAAGAATTATACATATGGAGACTAATTAGGAATTCATAAAGATTCTGTGGTATGTAGTAAGAATGGTATGTAAGAATGTGTTGTTTTGGTGTGAGAAATATTGTCGTATGTTTGAGTCAGTGATTGTGACTAGTTAAGTTTAATTATAATCCTGAAGAAAACCATTCTTTCCCATTGCTACTTTTGGCCTAGTGCCACATTTCAGAATAAATATTGCTCTTCGCTATGGTACCTAGACGTTTTGAATTTAAACGTCGAGATTTACAGTTTTGCTGGCTAGATGTAACCGCAAATTCTATGCTAATAGTTTCTTTTCTCGCACTTCTTGCTTGTGAAATTCTCTTCCGGCTCCATGTTTAACCTGCAATAAATTAAATGTAATGTCAATCACTATATGCTGTTCTCCTGATTACTCTTTTCTCTTCCCGTTGATTATTAATATTTCTTTTCCTAATTCTTCCATACTCAGTAACCCCTTGTGTCTTTGGGGTCTTCCATTGGGTGATACGGGTTAAAAAAAAATGTATAACTATTTCCATCAACGGTTAACTTTACATTTCACTTTCGAAATCATTTTGATTCAATAAATAAAGCTTAAAAACTCACAGTAAGAAAAACGCAGATTTAACAAAGTAGAACTTTTGAAGAATTTGACGGGTAATTCGTGGTCTCCTGCTGTTTAGAAAGTTTAAACATTAAAAAAAAAAACACCCACACGCAAACAATTAAAATGTAGCGACAAACTTTCGTTTTTGATTTAAAAGGATAAAAATAAAGTAGGGTTCAGAATTGATCTTATTTCTTTATTTTCTCCTTTTAATGTTCGTTGGCAACATGGTTACAATTAACCCAGATTAGACAGGTTCAAAATTTGCTGGAGAATATTCATTTTGAAATATTTCTCCGGTCGTGAGAAAAATATCTTCTCGGTCTGTATTCATTAGTCTCGCTGAAGTGGTTAACAGGGAAACGAGATCTTAACGAAATATCCGTCCTAGGCCATTGCTAAACACTGTCATAGATATTTCACTAAAAGAAAGTTTCATCAATATTAGAAAAAAGCAAATTTTAATAAGATAGCAAGGGTCACAAACACTGCCTGGGGCCCTCAATTGGTCAGGAGTTTCGTGGGTAGCACACACCGGCCCTGGCTTATAAATATACATTCAGATATAGGCTGAGATAACAATCCTACCACCATCTTTTTCCCAAATTGCAGCTAGCACTGCCCGGGGCCCTCAGTTGGTCGAGGTGGGGCTTCAGTGGGTAATACGCACCTGGCCTGGCTCAGAGATATACAGGATGGTCTGAAAGTTTGGAAGAGAGGCTGCTTGCAAGTACTATAAAAAAAATTAAAAAAAAAAAAAAAAAAAGGGGACAAGATATTCCTAGATGTGATCTACATGTTGGTCCGAAAGTCTTGTCACCTCTACATAATATAATTTTCTATTATAGATGGCTGACATGAGTTCCTACAGTTTAGAAGAGAAGTAGCGGGTGATAAGACTTTCGGACCAGCCTGTACATTCAGGTATAAGTTGAGATAACAATTCCTACCGTCGTCTTTTTGCAAAATGCTATCACAAAACACTGCCCGGACTCCTCAATCAGTCAGGGGGTTGGGGATAGTACGCGCCGGCCCTGACTCATAGATATACATTCAGATATAGGCTGAGATAATAATTCCCACCCTCGTCTTTTTGCAAAATGTTAAAGAATTACTAGACGTTAACTCAGCTTTTTCTGACTTGTAGAAATTCTTCTGCAAGCTTCGGATAAAAAAAAATCAGAAATAGATTCCACCTGAGCTTAGAGAAAGGAATATTGATTATCGTTTAATCAGTGTTTTTTTTTTTTTTTTTTTTTTTTTTGTTTGTTTGTTTGTTTCTTCTCCCCTTAATGGAAACAACAAGAAGCTATTTTACTAAGAATAATGAAAATGTAATTATGACTGAAAACATTTATTTTGACGATCTTCAATTAAGAAAATTCTAGATTGATACAGGGAAGCTCAAACATAATCTATTGGTGGAAAAAGTTATTCTGTGTTTGGGAGGTTTCGTTTGGTTTGTTTTACGGCATATCAACCTCAATGTGTTATTTAATGCCGACAAAGTTTTTATTGCTGGTAATATGTTTTTCTTCAAAAATCTATTTCTGGGAATATTTTTCCTTGAAGAAATTTATAGCTGCTCATATTTTTTTCAAAGAACGTATAACTGTTTGTATTGCTGGTATATATTTATATATATATATTGCATATGCGTATATGTATGTGTGTGTATGTGTAGATATATATATGTGTATGTGTATATGCATGTATATGTATATGTTTGTCTGTAGGTAGACTTTTCTGTTTCTGTCTGTAGTGAAGAATATGTGTACATTTTTTACACATATATCTGTAGGTAGTTTTTATTTTCTTTCACCTACTGTGCAATAGTGCGTATATAGATATATATGAAATATATATTTTTAAATATATTTGTGTGTTTGGAATTTTCGTTTTTATATATTAGATGGTGTTATTTTTATACGTATATATATGTTTTAATGTCATTTCTTTCCCTATTGTTTGTTTCTCTGTTCTATTTGACCATTTTTATCTATATATATTTACCCGTATAAGTTATATTTTAATAAGTGGTTAGAATTCGTTTAATAACACTTTCAATCTTAAATATTTCTTGGCTGTTGTAACGGAATGTCTATGTCAATGTATGTGGGTGTATGTACGTGTCATTATCGGCGTCTGTGTGTATGGTAACTTGGATGCACCTTTCATTGTGTATGTATGTTTTTTGTTTTTTTGTAAAGGGTCGTGGAGATATTTCCTGTCACGTCACTTTTTGTGTATGTATATATCTAAATACGCTTGCGTGCTTATGTATTATAATTTGATTGCGTTGTCTTTTGCTAGATGTCATCCTCCCCTGCCTATATTTAGAATTCAACTGTATCAATGTTGTCATGAAGCTCAGAACAACAGTTGATATTAACGTTTATTCCAACTTAATTTCAATAAAAACAAAATAAATAGAATAACATATGTATTTTTTCTTTTTTCCTCAGTAATTTTATAATTTTAAACTTAATACAGATTAAATTTAAATTTTAAAATGAGTAATTTTTTATTTTTTATTTCAAATTTTATCGTATAATTTAATGCTTATTAGTTAGAATAAATTCTATTTTAGTCTAACCCAAACATTAAGGCATTAAATAGTTATTATAATCTTAGTTCGTTATCAAGTTTTTTGAATTCTCATATACTTGTATATTGATTGGTCATTCCAGCTTATGTAACAACGTTTCCCATTGCGAGGGGTGGTTAATCGATTTGAAACTTTTAAAACCCTTTATTCTACATTCAACATCATCACTTGATAAGACACCAGAGGTGTTGAAACAAAATGGCTGTTTTTATAGAGATTTTATGACACATTTATGTTATAATTTTCGAATAAATAATTATATTCGCTCTACTCTGTATTGAGCACTTTTTAAGAATAGTAATTGTTGGTTATTGGAATTTATTCCGTATACACAATTCTATACTTGTATATATATATATATATATATATATATATATATATATATATATATATATATATATAATGCAGATAATAATTCATAAATTACTGCTGGTAATAACTTTTTTATTACAAAGAATTTCTGGTATTAAAACCTATTTTTACACAAGTTTGGGTGTTAACTATTTGCCCATAGTTGGGACCCTAACAGCAATTAAGAGGTGGTTCCACGCTCCTCAAAACCTCCTGACCAGAGGTCTTGCTGTTGGACATTTATTGTCTTACCCAGGATGCGGATGTAGTTGTTTATCGTCATACCCAGGACGAGTGTTTGGGAGGATTACTTGAAGAACTTATTGAATCTAAAATGGAATCATTCTTTTATGATTGAATACATAATTTATCTGAAAGTTCGCAACTATAGAAAATATTTTGATGAATAAATAATAATGCTTCGATTTCTGCCGAAAGAAAGCTGGGGAGATTTTTTGTCTACTTAAATCATCTTCACATCCATAACGTAAGCACTTTGACGTGGTGTAATGATTAGCAAACATGCTTCACGAGATCAATTACAAATGTGTAGTGAGTTCTGTCCTCATTGGATGCCATATATTTTCAGTTTTGAACCACATCCAACTACGCTTAGACTAGAGTATTTAGAAAGTACAGGTTTTACAAGTACACGAGTGTATTCCTGTTAGGAAGACGACATTGCACCACTATTTTCAATTAGAGTTTGCCTGGCTCATAAAAAACAGAATTCTTTCTTTTGCTTGGACTTGAACAGTAATTGCAAGCACCAGTAGCAAGATTCTAATATATACAAACATTTTAAAGTGACGGAAGAAAGAACACTACAAGATACAAATATAACATACAAAATGTTTATATATATATATATATATATATATATATATATATATATATATATATGCACAATTTGTTCCACATAAAGAAATGGAAAATATTTGAGCTCTCATTTCTACTTCGATTGCGAGTTATGTACCAAATGACTATCGTAACTACTGGGCTGCCACTTGGTCCACAAAACCATTTAAAACGTTGGGAGATTCTTCCTGTAAAAAGGGAGACAAACGCCATCTTGATTCCTCCACAGCCATAAAGTAGGTGTCATAGTTACTGACCAACAAAAATAACTAATAATTAATTGTAATTAAATAAATAAATTAATAATTCAGAGACTTAAATTTATTTATCTTGCCTACGACATTCAGAGAAGTAAATTTATTTGTCTTGCTTACGAAGTGCAGTTTTACTTCTGCGAAATTGGGAATCGGAAGATAAGTCTTTGTTGTATCTAGCTATATATATATATAGAAGATATGATATAAAAATCTATATATATCAGAATAATAATTAGTGCTTGAATAACAGGATAATTTTAACTTCACGTGTTTCCTCCAAAAAAATTAAATTTAAATATAAGTGACCCTGTATATTCGATGTAAAATTGTGAATTCATCGATAAAACTTATATATTTTTTTTTTTTTTTTTTTTTTTTTTTTTTTTCAAATTTAAAATAACGGAAATTTTTGATTTCATAATGAATCCATCGCATAAAAATGGATAAATTAGCCGTTTCTGCAATGGACCCCTTTTCTGGTGTCAGTAAATTATAACTCGCTTAGTTAAAAAAAAAAAAATAGTCCTAGGTATAACGATAAACTACACACGGAAATAGGCTTCAAATCGGGAAATTGGAGGTTTTGATGAGCGTGGAACCACCTCTTAATTATTGTTCTTCCCAGGTCCACCTTAACCCGGGGTGGTAGCACCTGTTAGGGTCCCAGCTATGGGCAAATAGTGAAACCCCAAACAAAAGCAAAACACTATAAAAGTATAAAAATACATTTTTTATAGTAAAAATGCCAGCAATAAATCTTTTATATAAAAAGGACCAACAATACATATTTATAGTAAAAGAGGGCACCTCGACGTGGTTTAATGGTTATCAAGCTTGTTTCACTGGAACAATTACGATTGACTATTATGTTCGATTCTCACTGGGTGCTCAATACGTTCGACCTTGTACCGTATCTAAGCTACGCTTAGAAAATCATTAGCACATCTAAGCTATGGTTAAAAGAATCACCATATTTATAGTAAAATGACCAGCAATACATTTTAAAGCAAAAATAACTAGCAATTGATTTTTCTGTAATCGAAAGTATATCATTGCGTTAAAAATGTATTTAGTTCACAACGTAAAATTTTTTCGGCATTAAGAAACCCATAGAGGTGTTGATATGCCGTTAAACAAAACCAACCAATTTAGTTTTAAAAAAAATATCTGTCGTGTATATTTAAATAAATTTAACGCCTCTTCTCTGATGACTCATTATTTTTGCATGCCCTAATTTCAGTATCATCATGCATTCAGTTTTGTGCTTTCCCACGTACTATATCAATGTGAACTTGTACTACAGTCCTGAATGACCACAGATATTACAACTAAAAAGTAGATAGTCAGACACAGCTTTTTACTAAAAAATAATCGAATTGATTTTTTCAAGTGAGTTGTTCACTTTCTTTTGTTTGCCGCTGTATTATGTATATATGTGGGTGCATACATGTGTATTACAAATATTTATGCGCCCATTGCATAGAAACAAAATCCAAAGTGCCAGGCTACATAAATTTAGTAAATATGTAGAAACAAGATGCCACAGTAAGTTACAGCATTTCCCTATATTTGCGTAATATTTTATCCTTTATTTAATCTTGCAGATCAGTACGTAGATACAGGCATTGCTTCGGACGCTGGTTGGTTGGTTGATTTTGTTTAGAGGCAAATCAACCTCTGTTGATTATTTAATGCCGAAATCTAAATATTTTGAACACAATTTTATGGATTCAACTAAATATATTTTGAATGCAATTGTATATCTACAACTGCAGATAAAATTTATTATTGGTCATTTTGCTTTAAAATGTATTGTTGGTTATTTTGTTTTAAAATTTATTGTTGGTCATTTTGCTATAAAATGTATTGTTGGTCATTTTGCTTTAAAATTTATTGTTGGTCATTTTGCTTTAAAATGTATTGTTGTTCATTTTGCTATAAAATGTATTGTTGGTCATTTTGCTTTAAAATATATTGTTGTTCATTTTGTTATAAAATGTATTGTTGGTCATTTTGCTTTAAAATTTATTGTTGGTCATTTTGCTTTAAAATGTTAGTCATTTTGCTTTAAAATTTATTGTTGGTCATTTTGATTTAAAATGTATTGTTGTTCATTTTGCTATAAAATGTATTGTTGGTCATTTTGCTTTAAATATTATTGTTGGTCATTTTGCTATAAAATGTATTGTTGTTCATTTTGCTATAAAATGTATTGTTCGCTATTTTGCTTTAAAATTTATTGTTGGTCATTTTGCTTTAAAATTTATTGTTGTTCATTTTGCTTTAAAATTTATTGTTCGTCATTTTGCTTTAAAATATATTGTTGGTCAATTTGCTTTAAAATTTATTGTTGGTCATTTTGCTATAAAATGTATTCTTGGTAATTTAACTATAAATAAGTTTTTTTGCTCGTTTTAATATAAATATGTATCACTAATTTTTTTTATATAAATATATATTGCTGATATTTTTACTAAAATAATGTATTTTTATACTTTAATAATGTTTTACTTTTGTTTGCGGTTTCACTATTTCTAAATAGCTGGGACCCTAGCAGGTGCTACCATCCCGGGTCAGGGTGGACCTGGAAACAACAGCAATTCCTCAAAAGTATAAATATCCCTAGCTGCTGGATGTAGTTTATCGTCATACTCAGTAACCGTGGCTGGGTCGAGAAAATCAATACGAAATTCAACGTTTATTTTATTTTTATTTGTATGTTAGCGAGAATCAATTTCGCTTTATCATTTGTCCATACAAAATGAACATTTGTCACCACTACGACGAAATAATATTTGATAGGCTATAAATCACGTAGAAGTTGATACACTTGAAATGTCCCTAAAATGCCGATAGATGTTCAAATAGTCCGGACTGATGTGCGCATGCGTTATAGATAAATGAATAACTGCGTTTGTATGTATTCATGATTGAATGATTATGTATACATATGTAATGTTGGTGAGCAATCTCGAACCCTTTCTCTCATCCGCTGTTATCTCTCTTGTTTTCTTTCTGTCTGACTTCGACCTGTTCTTTCCGCTTCCCATCCCCGCACATACAGACACACGTTTTCACGTATACGCCTGAAGTAACACAGAAATGATTCGGGTACGAGGAGGTGCTGAAAGTTATTAGCTCGACCAGATTCTTAAAATCTGACCTAATAACCAAATGTCAAAATTATTTTGATTTCTTTCTTGATCGAGACTATATCTTTTTAGACAATAGCTAGAGCAAATTTATAAAGAGACAATTTTATAAAGAAAGAGATTTGCTCTTTTGTTATACTATTGTCATTTGATCTGACGGTTCCCATAAGGGTTACAGATACGATTCCTGTCGGAGAGCGCATATTTTCTACGAAATTTCTCGAACATTCAGGCCTGTAAATGTAATTAATACTGTTTAATTAAAAAAACAGAGCATTTACTTAAATAAATTATATCTGTAAAAATAATTTATTTAAGTAAATGCTCTGTTTTTTAATTAAACAGTATATATATATATATATATATATATATATATATATATATATATATATATATATGGCGTTTATATAGCACGTATATAATGCATTAAAAAATTCCCTTCCCCTGCCGTGCGCCGATAGCCTAGGTGATGTTCTGTCATACAGCGAAACAGGCAATCTGTGGATGATTATTTATGCTCTCATTCGCCGATTGAGCACTATGGAGAAAAAGGAATTTTTAACGGCTGCTGCTGCTGCTTTAATTAATCGTTCTTCCTAAGAATGTGGCGTTCATATAGCACGTATATAATGCGTTAAAATTTCCCTTCTTCTATTGTCCACCGATAGTGGATGACTATATATATATATATATATATATATATATATATATATATATATCACGGTGGATAATGGATAGCGGCTCGGATTGTGGAATCGCAGAGCCGAGCTCGAATTCTAGTTAGGTTCAATACATTCACTTACGTTCTAGTAGCTTTGGGAAAGGTGAGAATTTAACTTTTATCCTTCCAGTTATGAGTTGAATAGCTGGACAGACTTGACTCTATAGCCTTGGTTGGCATCCAGTTTAGAAGTATGTCAACTCTTTAACTTCTGAGAGGAGGCACGGAATAATCTTAACATCGCAACTATTCTTCCTTGAATGAAACCATGAACCCTAATTGTGAGATGAAGGGTAATGCTGAGAAGAGGGGTGCATGAACAAGAAAAAAAGAAATATGGACGCCCTACACCTTAATTTAAGAAAGATACGGTCTCGGAGCTAGGAGAATTGACGAGAGTCGTTGGGCGTATACAAATTTTTCTCGAGAACATCTCGGCATAAAAACATCACGCGCGAGAGAAGACGGACGCTCGTGAACGTGGTACTGCGTATACGGAGAGACTTTGTCAGCTGGGAAAGCGATTACTTGGGTCAGTTTCACACACACACACACATTCATATATATATATATATATATATATATATATATATATATATAGTTTGGCATCTCGGTCCCAACGTTTTTACTGTCGAAACAGTTAAATGTAACCTAGCGCAACAGTTTTTTTCCTCACACTTCTCGACAGTGGAACTCCGTTCTCTTACTTGCTTCTCTGATAAATATAATCTTCAAAAATTTAAATGTAATGTCAATCAGCATCTTCTGATGACTTTATCCCCATTCTTCTTTTTATCATCTTCTCAATCCCCCTATACCCAGTTTTTCCTTTACTTTCACTCTCTGTGACCCCTTGTGTACTAGTGGAACTACCCACTGGCTTAAGGTGAAATGCTTAATATACATATATATATATATATATATATATATATATATTAGAAGTGATAGGGCAATATTAGTGTCTACCTACTTAGACATGAACAGTGAAACGAGAACAATCTACCCCAATAGATTAAATAAAGGGTCCACTATATACAGGATGTGTCTAATGGTTACTGCGACAGCAACTCGAAAAACTTAATTTACCCATCATTCATGAATTTAACTTATGTCTAATACATAAAATAATGAAAATATACAAATCCTTTTCAAAATATGAATGATAAATGCTTAAATGATAAATCCAACCAAAACATGATTATTACAATATCATGCTTCATTTCACCAACCCACACACAGGTGACGACAACAAACATCCCCCCACACATGCATACACATACACGAGAATATAATAATCCAACCAAATACAAAATTATTGCAACATTTCGCTTCATTTCACCGACATATATATAGAGATTTTTCACACACACTTATACACTTATATGAATTAACGTTACCGTCCAATATACACCTAGACAAACAAACTTTTCTTTACATACACACTCATACGCTATTACACACTTTAACGTCCAAAATGTTTCTCACACATACTTATATTTCCATGTAGGTTACCAAGAGAAAGGCCAGAGGGTACAACGACCGAAATGTTTTGCTGATAGCAAAACAAAGATGGGGACAGTAGTTCGAATATAAATACGTAGTGTAAATAATTATAAATTCTCATTCCAGAATTTTAGACAGAAATTACATCTGCTATTAAATCGATAGATAAACGCAGCCATATTAGGAAAGAGACATGCTATACTACGAATAAAATATGTAGTTGAAATACTAATAAACCCTTTCTAATAGAGATACTACCATACGGACAAAAAATCACCACGAGAATCCAAACGTACACATGCACGCGCACACACACGCACACATTAACACAACAAAATAAAGACACATGAGGTCTACCTGACCAATGAAAAACAAACAACACAAAATTAAAATTACCGGAACTTTCTCTTCTATAGTTCATTTCCCAAAAAATCTAATGAAGCTAAAATAAACGCTAAACATATTAAATTTATAATTTTTTTTTTTTTTTACTAATGTTCACTTAAGACAAAGCCAAAGAGCCACTCAAGGTAGGCGGTTACTGTGTGGAGTTGTGTTAGCGTAAGAAAGGACAATCATAAAAAGGAAACAAGGGATAAATTGCTACTCCTGTGTAAATGACTGGGAAGGTGTATAAACCGGGCGATAGGTTTATTATTTGTTCCTTATCTAATCACTCTGTTGGGCTCTAATCCATATTTGATCTCAATTCATAGATAGATAAACAGGCTTATGCCTAGGATCAGAATATGTGTAATGTTGCTCCTTGTCTGCTCACTCTCTGAAAAGTGTTATACAACAAAAATAAGATGACAGAAATAATTTTAACTCGAGGGTAATTTGCAGTTCAAGCCACGCGCTCAGTTTCTAATAAAAAATATACCAAATAGTTCCATTTCAATATACATGCTTCGAAAATAACAAAGAAATTTTGATAAAATCTACCGTTTTGGAGTTATCGACAATACGGGTTCGGACTCATTCGCGTCGCAAGTTGGCGAAGTTGAAATTAATTATGCACCCAAAAATATATGGATACACATTGGGTTTTATATGCGTGGATTCTGTGAGCCAATATGCGAGGGCACAATGCATAAGTTCACCTACTTTGGAGTGTCATTAACCTTTTGAAGAGAAGTAAAATTCCTCGGAGTAAATAGATTCGCCTATCGCCCAGTTCACAATCCACCCCGTCTATTGAACATAAGTAGAGGTTAATCTCCTGTTTTCTATTTAGGATTGGGTTTCTGGTTCCTTCTAAAGTCTTCTCGTTCTCTTTCACTTCCAGTAACCCCTTGCGTCTTAGTGGCATTATTGCCTTGCTTGGAGTGAAATGCTTAAAATAAAATTCTAGAAAATGCTTAGTTGGCAACTTAATTAAAATAATTGTAGACGGGAAAAGAAGCCAAATATTATTCCCAAGTAAGTCTTAAATTTATACGCCAGTGTACAGCGTCTAATGATTTTTATAGCGAAGAAAAAACGCGGGAGTTTTCTTCAAAGGCACAAAAAAATGTGAACACAACCTGTAAATATTCCAAAGAAACGACAAAGTTCTAAAATGTTATCTTACAAGGCGAAAAGTATACGTTAGCATTTTTTTTTTTTTTTTTTTAAATTTTGTTTTCTTTATTTATTCATTCCTTTTTACCGAAATATCATTTTTAATCTGGTTTGCGAGAAACGTCCTTGTTTCTCGCAAACCTATAATAATCTTTTTTCTAAATGCAATATTGTCCGAATTATGGCAAACAATAATGCAAACACACACATGTACAGCACACACAACACACATGTGCGTGCGGGTGTGTGTTCGTACATGCATGTAGATTTATATCTTCATAAAAATTCAATAAAACATATAATGTACAAAAACATGAAGCTGTACATACATACACACGTACATATATTTATATATGCAGGTTAAATTTGTTGTATATATAAATATATATATATATATACACACACACACATATATATATATATATATATATATATATATATATATATACACATATACATATATATATATGCATGCAACCTTTTATATATATGCACACATATATACACACATGCATTTTCCCATTTGTATATCATACACACACACACACACACACACATATATATATATATATATATAAGCATACATATATATCTGTGTGTGTGTGTGTGTGTATTCTCAAAGGCCTAATAAAGGCTTATATATACTGACATAATATATGCCTGTACATATGTATGTATATACAAATATATCTTGCGTATCAATGTGTGTGTGTGTGTGTGTGTGCTTGCATCAGATATATGCATGTGACAGAGTCCAGGGCTATAACGCTTAAATTGATAACATGTGACTTAATTCTGTGGTATTAGTAATATATCTATCTATCTATCTATCTATCTATCTATCTATCTATCTATCTATATATATATATATATATATATATATATATATATATATATATATATATATATATATATATATATATATCCAAAACGGATGTTTATTTACGAATTTTTTAAATGTTAATATCAACTACATTTTTTCGAACATTATTTAAATTAAGATTTACTGCTTCATAACCTCTCTCTCTCTCTCTCTCTCTCTCTCTCTCTCTCAGAAATGATAGATTAGCAAATCAAAATGTCTCTGGTTCAATTCCAATAGAGATTTAAGCTTAATTGATTTTGTCTTGTCTTTCAAAATGATCAATTCAAAAGAAACGGGTCTTTTTAGGAATGATTTTATTTCTGAGATGAGATATTGTAACTATTTACATTGTTCGGACTGTTACCTCAGCTTTATCGTCCTATTCACCATTGTGAGATCCGGCTTTTTTCATCTGTTATTTGTTGGCATTTCGAACCTAATTTCACGGACATGCTCTAATTATTCAGATTAAACTCAGAACACTTTGGCTAAAGTCACTTTTGGATCAAACAACCAATCAACCAACCAACACTTTTATCCAATGGGCCATGTATCCTTGGAAACATTTTTGAGTGAATTTTGGGGAATTATAAACTTAATGTTCAATAATCATCTTTTACCAGAGCTCATATTACAACTTTTTTTTCTTTATATTTTTCTCTGTATTACTGGTTCCTATATTCTATTCATTTCTCTGCTTGTCCGGTTTAGATTTTGGTGGACTAGCATATGCGATGATTCCCTAAGTTTTTGTATTTTCCAGTGATGTTCTCTGTCCGTTATTTCAACTTAATCCCACGAAGGGCGGTGATCTCCCTTTCCTGTCCATATGTGGTCAGCCATGCCTGATTTTTTTCTATTTCCCCGTGTTACGGCTGTACGGTGTTCCTGCAGTCTTATCTTAAGGTGACGGACTGTTATTCGTTTATATTTCTTGCTACAGTTGCACGAGATGTCGTATACGCAGTGCTTAATTATGTTCTCCTCTGTAGGCCAGTCTATCCTTGACTATAGTGCATACTCCGTGGGTACCTTAGGGAACAAACTCACCATGTCCATGCTCGCCATCTGGTTGGATTGGATGGGAGCATATATTATTTCCCCGAAGTTTGCGGAGTTTCGGACATATGATGGTAACTTTCCTATAAATGGGTCAACTATATCCACAAGGAAACGACTCAGAGGGTGGAACACAGAACCTTAGCAGCTAACAATTGGCCTGAGAGGAATGCCGTCTTTGTGAATTTTAGGGAGACCGTATATGTGAAGTAGCTTCCTAATAAGTTGTGACTGCCATGTGTCCCTGGGGGGCACATGGCAGTCTAACTTATTCACCCTAAGGCGATAATGCCACTTTTTCTCATTCTCTTTCAATCCCAATAGCCCCTATTGGGAGTTGAAAGAGAATGAGAAAACTTTAGCAAGCACCGGAAACCCGATCCTAAACAGAAAACAAGGGATAACCCTCTACTCCTATTCAAAAGACTGGGAAGGAGTGTGAACCAAACGAAATCTATCTAATCCTAATCAAAGAAATATAAAAAGCGTCACAATTTCCGTTATTATATCTGTTTGCCTCTTTCAATTGCAAATGATCGTGAATGATGACCTTTATTTACTAGAACACGAAGGCAAAATAAGACAAAGTGCTTTGGGGTGGGGGTAATCGGTGTGCGAGAAGAAAGGACTAACTATCAATTGTAGAAAGGCAGAATATATAGTCGTTAGCAAAAAGGACATAGCAAGATGCGAGCTACGAATTGAAAACATCAGAATCATGCAAGTATAGAGACTTAACTAGCTGAGAAATATCACTGAAAAAAAAAACAGACGATGAAATATTAAGGTGCTTTAAAATAGTTAAGAACGCCTTCCAATGTCTAAATAAGATGTGAAGAAACATGAGATTTTCGTTAGAAACAATGGAAAGAGCGCTGAACTGGTATACGCCAATGAATGTTGAGCAATTTCCTCACGGATGAAGAGGAGAGACTTGAGATAGTAGAGATGTGGCCCTACAGGATTGTTGTGGAGTGGTTTCACAGTGGAGGCTTGTATTTGTACTAAGTCGGTCCTAAAATAGGTTCGACGTACAAAACCTTAGGAACTTGATATAATAGGTATAACGCAGAGTAATCTAGTTGTGATCGCTGATACTTTAGTATTCGACTGTCGTCCGACATTGACCGACTCACTGACCGACTCCCACGTTACTCTTACTACTCCTACTTATTATAGGTGGGAGAGTCTATTAACTATAGAATAGGTGTGTTCCCACATAACAATGGATGATGCTGTGAATACTATGTACGGAGCATGTTAGCAACGAGGATGTTTTAAGAATAATGAGAAGATATTTGTACTTAGAATCAGAAAGGGACAGTTAAAATTTCTGAGGCATGTAATAGGGAAAGGGGGCTTCACATGACATAGGGAAGGCAAAAAGATACAGAGGGAAAACCTACCTAACATATGTGCAAATGGATCGCAGAACAGGGAGCAATAGTAAAGAGACAAATATTGCTTAGAGCCAAAAATTTAGGAAGTTATGGACAGCCTTGGTCTCTAACATCCTGAAGAAACATGGAACATAATAGAAACACATGTGATATATATTCAGTGGTTTATCAGGTAATGTAAAAATAATGAAATCAATAATATTTTCGGTAATTAAAAGATGCTCAACCGGAACATCAAACTTTGACTTGATCAAACAATGCAAATAATAATACTTTGAATTCGCAAGACAGAATATCAGCCATAAATATTTTGTTTGTCTCTGTGGTACAATACAGTTTCAACATCATTATTTGAACCATAGCTAATATTAAACGAATGTATATCAAAACGAGAAGGCTTCTCACTTGCTACCGCATGCGTCATCCTAAGGCCGATGTTGATTGTCTGTATGAATCTAGATCCAAAGGAGGCAGAGGATTAGTTCAACTAGAACTCTCTTTCCAAACCACAACAATCGGTCTTCAAAGATACCTGGACACTACAGAAGACTGGCTGATGAATCTGTGTCAAAGAACACGAAAGAAATAAGATACTTTATTCAGTAATAAAGGAAGCCAATAAATTCAAAAGGGAATTTCAAGTGGATGAAGTGCAAATAATCCAGAATACACTTATTGCAGCGACAAAGAACATGAAAAAGAAAGCAAATGCAATGGACCAAATGCAGAAACAATGATAAGATAAGCCTCTTCATGGCTAATATTCTGTCCTTTCCAAACAAATTGATGTAAACAAACTCCGTGTCCCTCAGTAATTACGTAGCGCACAGTTAAAAGCTGAAATCAAAGTTTTTATTCTTGCTGCACAGCACCAATGGTCGCTGACTAGAATTTACTAAGCAGACATACTGAAAAATTGTGTTAACTCGAAATGCAGATTCCGTGTTAAATATCTAATTGACTATCCCAGTATCAGGTTACACGGTGTTAGCACCCACTGAATACAAAATTCTGCATGATAGAGTGGGCCAATATCTACACTGGAAAATATGCAACTTTTACGGGAAAGAAACTGCAAGAAACTGGTAAGAACAGCACCCAGGCGCGGTTAAAGCGATAGGACCTGTAGCAATTTTATGGGACTTTACAATACACACAGACAGAACAATCAAAGGTAATCGCCCAGACATAACCAAATGATCAATGGAAAATGGCATGAAGCTATTTCTGACTTTAGATCTCTGGTTGGGACTCGGAAAGAAATGTGTATACGACAGAAATCAGAGGTAATAATAATAATAATAATTGGTATGGACACCACCCAGTCGCGGTTATAAACATAGTACCTTAACAATTTTATGGGACTATACAACACACACAAAAAAGAATGAAACCTAATCGCCTCGACATAGTGATCAAAGATCACAAAAACAGAATGTGCTTTCTTATTGGCATGGCATTTTTTGCAGACTAATGTAGCTTTGAAGATCTTCAAAAAAAAACTAACAAAATACCAGGATCTTGCAGTGGAAATTTAAAAAAAAATGTGTCCCATAAAGTCATTAATTTCATTTGTGGTTGGGTCCATGGATTTGATTGGAAAAGGTTCTGATAGATTTATTTATTTATAGATTTATTGAAAGTGACTCCGGTAATCCATGCCTTAAAAAATGCAAAAAATTATTTTCATACGTACAGCTCACACCTTACAAAAGGCTTTATCTATGTAAAATATATATGTTAGATTTTTTTGTTTTGTTTTGTTTTTTTTTTTTTTTGTGGGGGGGGTGTTATGATGCAATTTTTGACCTTAGGTCACTGGTTGGACGAAATGATCAAGCCGAGTACTTTCCAGCACCTCTATATATTGCCGGTCCTAGCCATATTTTATTATATGGGTAACAGTATTTTCTTGTTATTGTATGGGCAGTTAAGTTTGGCTATGCTTTTACTCAACCACCTTCTTTTTGCCAATTGAATAAAGCCCTGGGGAGTAAATTCTTTACTTTCCCCGAGGGTGGGGGAAACAGGCAAAGTGAATGACGACAGTTGAAAATTTGCTGTAATAAATTAAGTTTAGTGAATATATTTTTATATCAGCGAATGAAACGAAATTATGACATAATGAGCTTGCAGATCACCAGGGTAACATGTTTAGACTTTGAAATATTATCTCGGGGAAATTTACTTGGCGATGCCCATCTCCTCTGCAAGTAATATGCAATAGATTATCTTCTTTAATCTGACTTGAACTCTTTGAAAATGTGAGTTCATGTTTGTCCCAAGAACATCAGTGCGTGGCTCCCCACAACGTCCTGTCTTTTTCACCCTTTACCATCCCTCTTTGTCCTTGTTTTTCTGTTCATTCACAAAAGCTCGTTGTGGGTTTCCGTTTCCTGCTACTTCTGTTGCCGTCAGTGTGTCCCGTAAGTGTTAGATTCTCTGGGTCCTCTTTCCTCACTATTTGTACCAAAAAAATAGCTTTTTCTGGTAGCAAGCATAAGTTGCCTTACAGTTTTTATTTTCCTTAAACTTGAAACTTGCATTTGGTATGTCGATTCTGTTTTCTAATCTGTTAAAATTTAAGCAAGCACTGTTCCGCCATATCACTGAATATTTATAGAGTAAATTCTGTCTGATATATTCGAGAGGCATGAGGCACCTCCTTGTGGTGTAATGGTTAGCAAGCTTGTCTCGCTAGAACAATTACAACAGAGTAGTGAGTTCGATCCTCACTAGATGCACCATACTTTCGGCCTTGTGCCGCATATGAGCTACGCTTGGGAAATTGCTATATTCGAGAGACATGCTCCAAATCCGCAATAACAATTAAAATTGTATAATAGAATTCAGCAATCTGAATTGGATAATTTTTTTTACAAATCAAATCAGTATTCTATTTTTTATATATTGTGTATGTTTACAATGTACAAAAGTCTCAAATTATTGAGTTCTACCTCGACAGGCGAATAAATAAGACTTCCAAGATATTAATTACATAATTTACTGAAGAATGAACTCCCTCAAGTACACAAATCATGCAAAATGGCGATGTTGGCCGAGAAGAAAGAAAGAAAGTTGTTCCTAACTGCGCACGCGCAGAAAAAGTTAATGTCGCGCATACGTAATGCTGATGAAATCTGGAAACGATGGGCGGATTTTAGACGCCGACCAGACTTTCTTATTATTTAATCAATTTTATTTTATTTTATAGAAATCAGCACAACATCATAATTTAAAACTTGAAGATTAAGAAGGTATATATGCGTAGTTCGGATTTATGTCGTCAACAAATGAATATAAGCACATCGACTTTCTAAACGTAACTTAGATGTGGCACAAGGTCGAAAGTATGGGACACTCGGTGGGGATTGAACTCACATTCCTATTTTAGCGGGACAAACTTGCTAACCGTTACATCACGCCGAGGTACCCCAAACGAATGTAAGTATATGGACATTTTCAGATGAGTCAGAGATAAACGTTGAGATAGACAAATCACATATGTACTTGATGCCCTATATTGGCGTATCAAAATCGCTGCTCACATAAAAACGCAAATATACCATTCAATGACAAACATAATAAAAGTTTTCATGTCTGTGCAGTGCGATGTGCAAGCTTCTCGTAAATAAGAGTATTTTCTCAACGGAGTAATTTAAAATATAAGTAGATGGAATTTAGAGAAGAAGAATTTCTCAGGTGTAAAGATTACAATAGAGGGGGGGGATTGTGTAATTGGAAGGGACCCTGAAAGCAACTGCTCCACATAAATGTAATTTAAGAAAGACTGGGATCAAATGATTCAGTTACGTGACATGCGTGATACACGCTTAGTCGATCATGTATAATTCGATACATGTCTGCCGACGCAGATTTTTTCCAGCATTAGTTTGCCGTTTCTTTCTGCGGTAGATCAGTTTCCATCCAAGGCTATAGAACCCCATAGCTTTGGGGGGGGAGAAGAAGTAGACTCATACCTTTCCCAAGGGTATTAACACGTAACTGAATGTAATGGATTCGAACTCGGTTCTCCAATCCATTACTCCACTGTGCCTGCATCTTTCTTTATTTATATATATATATATATATATATATATATATATATATATATATATATATATATATATATATATATATATAGTGCTGTTCGATAAAAGTGAAGGAGGATTTGATAATTATATTTATGTAATTCATCGAGTCTGAAAGAAACCTCAACAAAATGCAGAAAGCACTGGGACGGCCGTTTCGTCCTATATTTGGGACTAATCAGCAGTGCGCATCCACTACCGAGAATTGAAACCCGGACAGGTTGTCAAGCAAACATCATACCAAATGTTCCACCGGGCCTCAGCGACGAAGAGATTGCAAATCAGACTCAATATAGCGCCGCTCGCTCACATATTCCGTGTTGGAACTCAATTGAAATTCTCTCTAACCATAGGACTGTGACCTCTGGGAGCCACGACTACTATCACCAAGCCGCTCACTCCTAGAGCATTAGAAGCCGGTTCAAGCAATGATATACACACACACACACACACACACACACACACACATATATATATATATATATATATATATATATATACACACACACACACATATATATATATATATATATATATATATATATATATATATATATATATATATCTCTCCCGAGGGTCAAGCAGATCAGTTTCCAGGAAACCGACAGCCCAACACCGGCACATGAGATTTGATTATAGTGGTGAAGGCTTCGTGCAGGACCATATATATATATATATATATATATATATATATATGTTGCGATGGGTAAATTATTGCCCTTTTATATTTTAATTTCGTGCGTTGTTTGTCTTCGATTTTTGCCGACTGCACAGTATAGTTGGGCCATTTGTGCTCCGTCTGTGAGAAATAAAAGACTACCATGAGGCAAATCTTTCCTCCAGAAATTTTGAAATGGCATGCTGTACTGCTTGACATTTGCGCCTGAAGTTCCAATACGAACATTTCAGAGTCTTTGGGTATCAATCTTAGGAGAGTACAGTGGATTCATAAAGAGTTGGAGGAGTGATAGTGATTACGAAGGTACGACAGCTCGGAAAACTCACTCTGATCGTTCTGACAAGAAAAAAGTCCCGAATTTTTTGTTGAGGGTCTCAGACTCAACACGGAGGCCTACAGCAAGTGCCTTGTGGAGGTAGTGGTGCTCTGGGTCAAGTGGGTGGCTGCTGCGTGACCTCGCAACAGAACTCTGTACCAATCCACACAAGCAAGAGAATTCTGACAGACATGACTGAGTTCTCTTGACAATTTCTGCGAACACATCATTCCTTACATCTGGCTACCAACTCCCCTAGGTTATTATGTGTAGGGCGCAAGAGATAAAAAAGACACCTTGAAACTCCGAAGATGAACTTAGGACAATGATTATGGCAACATACACCAACTTAAACAAGGAGACCGTCCACAATAGTTTCAGGAGATTCCTAAGTTGCTTGGGGGCCGTGTTTGAAGCCAATGGCGATTTTATTGAATAAATTCACTCTTTAGTATTTCAAAATATTTTTGTCTAATATTGGTAAATATATCTATTAAAATGAGATATCAGTGTTATTTTCATTTTTGCTTAATCTAGACGAAAATTTATCCATCGTACCATGTTTATATACACATAACATACGCACATACATATGTGTGTGTGTGTGTGAGTGTGTGTGAATAAAAATAGACAAGAGTAAAAACTATACTTCGCCGACACATTTCGTCCTCTGAGGGACTTTATTAAGTCAATATGATTGCTTTGATAAAAAGTTCCCCAGAAGATGAAACGCGTCGGTTAAGTATAGTTTTTTCTCTTATCTCTTTTTATTGAATTTTGACTCCTCTACAGATAAATTCTATCTGAGAATAATTTGTATGCATCAAGAACAATATTCGCGAAAAATGTATGAAAAAGTGGGAAAAAAAAGTCTTCATGTGACGGTTTGGACCTTTAAGACTTCATTATAGACAAAATTTGTTACATTGGTGCGACTACACATGCGCACGAACGAGGGATTATGGGATTTAAATTTTTTATACATTTATATAATCTAGCCGTTTAGATTATGTTTTTCTTTTTGATTACATCACTCTTGTTATTAAATATCCCACACTGTGATAATAGAAGATCTGCCAGGAATGGTGAAAAAATGTTGTAAAAGCCAGGACGCAAATTTACCGTGGATCATTGCACTCTATAAACGTTGTAGTGAATTGTTTCTTTCTTTGAACAGAATAGCATATTTGTCAAAATTGTAGTAAGTCTCTTATGATGGGAAACTAATGCATTCGATGTAGTGTTTTGTAAAATGTCCCTATATATATATATATATATATATATATATATATATAGGATAAAGTACAAATAAGAAACGTTTCCTTATCCTATCTTTCTATCGGATTCCAATCAATACTTTATCTATATTTGATCCATATATATATATATATATGTGTGTGTGTGTGTGTGTGTGTGTGTGTGTGTGTGTGTGTGTGTGTGTGTGTGTAATGTTATATATATATATATATATATATATATATATATATATATATATATATATATATATATATAAAAATGAATCCTGAAAAAGAAAAAAGAGCCAGGAACAACCTACCTGTGGTTTCTCCTAAACGGATCTTCAGGGTAACCTGTCTCTACTTAGCGTATTGAGTACTTTACGTTTTAGCTTTATTACTCCCTTGGGGTTTTTATTTGGGCTAAAAATTAAGGGACTGGACGATTTGTTTCACCCTGATTGGATTTTCTAGTTCTTTCTTCTTTTACCATTTTTTCCTCAGGTACCAATTTGTTTTGCTATACTTGCAAATTGTGCTATCCAATGTTTTTTACCAACCGAGTATTATTATTATTATGTATGTCTGTATGAGTGTGTGTTCGCACGTGCGTGTGTGTGTGTGTGTGTGTTAGCGCGCACATGTACTTACCTTATATTTTAGCACAATACCACGAGTGGAAGGTGAATATCGAACTCATTTCCCATTCTAGACTAACTTGCTGATCATTACCCACCGCAAGGGGATAGATAGATAGATAGATAGATAGATAGATAGATAGATAGATAGATCTATCTGTTACTATTCGCTCATATTTATCACTTATCTCTTCTTATACGTCACACTTTTCTTTTTTCATTCTCTCTTTCTTTCTTTCTCTCTCTCTCTCTCTCTCTCTCTCTTTCTCTATTTCTCTTCCTCTCTTCCTCTCTCTTTCTTACCATCTAAATTTATATAATTTGTATGCAGTTAAAGAGGAATGTTTAGTCAATTTCACTGTTTATTCATTAGGAGATTTTCACTTTTTTTAAGTGTCAAATTTCGACTTGGCCTTTTCAGATAATCAAACCGCTGTCAAATTCTTGTTTCTCACATACAACTGAACAAGTAAACAAACGAATTAGCAAGAGAAAAACAAAACGAGAAAAAAAACAACCTTATGCAAACATTCCGTAATAACCATAACTACGCTAACAAAATACACAAAAGCACAAGCATTAAATCAAGCATTCACTCTTTTTGAATTCCTTTCACTTTTCTTGATGTATAAACGGGTGTTTGACATCTGTCAGAGTTGAACGCCTTTGCAATGCATAACCTATGCTTCTGTGTCGGAATGAGTGGAACACCTGTAGACTTCTTATCGTTTACTCAGAAGTCATTTGTGTCATAGACATTTTAAAGACTAAAAATTCCACTCAAAAACTGCGAGGAAGCAGCTTTAAAAACACGTACAACTCGGCTTAAAAATAGGTGATGAGATTTAAATAACAATGGTAATTTTAATACCTTTTGGAATGTGCAGTTCACAATACCTCCACCAGTTGTTTTTTATTGAAAAATATTAGTTTGATTACACTGTGGCACCTTGCATTATTAGAAATATTCATAGAAATATGATTTAATTTTTTCTTACTCGGTTTACTAAACAGGTTGTTGATTTTTTTTAAAACGGAAAATAATTGAGTTGAAAATAATTCACTAAGATTGTACTTAGACGATCCTAAGGGAAGAAGAGGAAGAAAAAGAGAAAAAGCAAAAGAGAGAGGTCGAGAAATACAAAAAGCGGTCATTAACAAAAACACGAGTCAGAAAGATATCTTGGCCTGCGTGTGGCCGAATTTTTAAAAGACAATTGGAAGAATAGAATTAGAAATAATAAGAAGAAAGAAAGGAAAAGACATGATATCAAAACGGGCCGCTTGATGAAAACCAGATATCGGTCAAAACATCTGACCTACTTTTGCGTAGAAAGACTCATTATCAATTTGGAGTAAAAGGAAATTTTTTTAGAACAATAGAAACGAAATCTTAATCAGAGAAAAGGTGTTTTTTTTGGGTTGAGGGGAGTGACCGGTGGAACTATATAGATCCTGACCTATTAAGAATTAGAAACCTACGATAATAAAGTGGGAACATTTTCAATGTAGATAATTAAGATTTTCTGACTGTCGGGTCTGACAAAGACGGGAGGTGAAGGGACGATTGTCTCAGTTCACAGATAGCGCCAATATTCTTCCCCTGAAGTCACATCTAATTAGCGGCGGGCTGTTTGACAGAGCCCAGGTGAGAGAAAGCCAAGATTGTCATTTTTCGTACGTGCAGAAAAGGCAAAATTGGATTTTGTTTTTTAAAAAACAAGAACGATGTAACCCCGCCCGAAAGGAGGAGAAAAGGATGCTCGATCAATAACAATTGGTCGGAAACGGTCACGTGATCTGCAGAAAAGAAGAGAAAGAAATGCCCGATCAGGAACCATTGGTCGAAAAACGGTCACCTGACATACGAGAGACTAAGAGATGGTGCACCTCCCCACAAAGGGCACTGTGAGGAAGTAGGGGTGAAAACAATAGCGATAATGGGAAATCAAAAATAATGCGACTTTTGAAGTTATCGAGAAAACCCTGACGCCGACAGACCCACCCCAGTTTGTTGCGGCGTCAATAAAAGCAGGACCCCAGTCGACAGAAATCAGTTGGAGTGGAGTTGCAGCTGGACCGCGGGCAGGGATAGAGCCTGAACGCGGGCATCGGGCCCGATTCACTCGCCCCTTTGCGGGCAAGAGAATCCTCAGACAAGAAATCCCTTCCACCCAAGTCGAAGACAAGAGAACTTCCAGCCCAAGCAGACGAAGAAGGAGATTGCTCGAAGGACGCCGAGAGTTGTGGCAGAGTTACGGCAGAGTTCAGCCCCGGACGGCAGCGAGAAGAGATCACCTCGGACGACAGAGAGTTGTGGCAGAGTTACGGCAGAGTTCAGCCCCGGACGGCAGCGAGAAGAGATCACCTCGGACGACAGAGAGTTGCGGCTGAGTTGCGGCAAGAGATCCTTCCAGCCCAAGTCGAAGACAAAAGAACTTCCAGCCTAAGTCGACGAAGAAGAAGAAATACAACTCAAGTCGAAGAGAAGAATCAACTGCGAATGATCGATAGAAATTAGCCCCAGTGTCGAACCAAACCACACTCCGACATACACAATTCTAAAGAGTAGGCAATTCGAAATCTTTAGGTTGTGTGATAGAAGCTTGGTGCCATAGTCCACAGAGCGGGTCGGGAAATGAGAACAATTTTGTTTTTATGTAGCGGACATTAAGATATAAAAGGTTGTTACCCTTTTTTTTTTCATCAGCAATCTTTTTGTCTCGTGAGTTTTTTTTTTTTTTTTTTTTTTACTTGTGTTTTGCCACCCCCGTCGGACTCAACTTGTATCGGCCCCAATCCCTGCTGGTCCCGTCTGTCTAAGATCTAAACACAGCGTGGGTAGACAGACCGGAGATCAGTACAGTTGCTTCAGTAACCAGGTATTGGAAGCGAGTTGGGAAAGGCGAGGCTGGTGATCATCCAACCAAGGGGTTGGAGCGGCACGCTTGGAACCAGGAGGAGCGACCAGGAGGAGCGACGTCACAGTTGGCGCCGTAACCAAGGGATTCGACCCTGTGCCAGGTGTGTAACCGTCACAACACACTTGAGAAATAATTTTCAAATAACAACTCCTGGAAACTTTTGCACACGCCTAATAATTATTTCCTGGGTATCTCATTGGATACACTGCCATACAGATATTGTTATATATAATTAGGTACCTCCAAAGAGGCTCGCTACCTCGGTGCAGAATTTGATATAATTTTATTCTGTGATCGTTCTCATTTGAATAGTCTTTGTCTTGTTTCTGCTTTTGTGAATTTTCTATTTGTTAAAAGGTGACTAGCTTTCCTGAATATTATACCTTATACCAGTTGCGTCAAACTGGCGGCCCGCGGGCTGCATGCGGCCCTTTACATGCATCTTGGCGGCCCTCACAAAGGTTTCTATAGCCGTGGTATATCGAGAATTTTGTCTCTGTTGGTAATGCAAATTATTAAATGTGAGATTTTTTTTTTCAATTGGTATGATTAGATTGTTTATCCTATCACAATGGGTTTTTTTTTATTTTCGAATGTCAGCGACTATTTTTATCTTCCGTTTAATCATGTGATCATCCTTGGCAACTAAATAAGAACAAATGTAAAGTGAAAACGTTTGTAATTTTGTAATATTTTGCGTTAAAAATGCCGAATTCTACCCCATCTCATAAAACGAGAAAGGACGTGTGTTTCAAGGAAAGTGGAAATTACAGTACTTTTGTACCACTGTTAATGGAAAGATAAATACTACTGCATTTCGACGCCAAAAGAATATAATGTGAAAAGACATTATAAAACAAACCATCGCTCTTATAAATATGAAGGAGATATGCGTATTTCAAAAGTGAACGAATTCAAGGTTAAGTTAACACAGCAACAGAGTTGCTTTACAAAAATTCAGAAAGGCAACGTTAATACTGTTACGGCAAGCTTTGAACTCAGCAAAATGATCGCCATCAGTGGAAAATCTTACAGTGAAGGAAATTTCATAAAGCGTTATCTTGTAAAAACAGCTGAAATTGTATGTCCAGAGAAATTACATTTATTTCAAGACAATTCATTAAGCAGGAATACTGTTGCTGAACGGATTGATGAAATGGCAGGTGATATGAGTCGACAATTGAAGACTTTATCATCAAGTTTTGAAAAATTTTCCATTGCTCTGGATGAAACTGTTGACATAGATGGAATAGCACGACTGGCCGTTTTCATCAGGGCTTGTGATAATGAATTTCAAATTTATGAAGAACTAATTGAACTGGTCCCAATGCATGATACTACAACAAGCCAGGACATTTTTGAGAAAGTTGAACAGCTTCTCCATGAGTATGGCCTTGATTTGAGTAAACTTGTGTGGTTATCTACTGATGGTACTGCCAATATGGTTGGGACACATAATGGTGTTGCTGCCAAATTAGGTACAATAATAGAAAACATATATCCAATTCCAACATTGAAGCATTTACACTGTATAATTCATTAACAGAACTTATGTTCCAAGATTTTAAAATTAAATCATGTGTTGAGTTTTGTCACAAAACAGTGAACTATATCAGAGGTTGTGCCCTGCATCATCATCAGTTTAGACAGTTATTGGAAGATGTGAATAATCAGTTCACAAATGTCCCATTCTACACAGATGTTTGGTGGCTTTCATGTCACAAGGTACTGAACAAAAAATTTTTATTGTGACACGAAATTGTTTTTGGAGATGAAGGGTCAAAGCACAGATGAATTGAAAGATGAAAGCTGTCTCCAAGATGTAGCTTTTTCAGTGGATATTACTGCCCAATTAAGTGACCTTAATTTGAAATTACAAGGTAAAAATAAGCTCATCATTCAGTTATATGATGATATCAAGTGTTTCATTGCAAAATTAGCTTTATTGAAGTCCCAGTTGTCACATGAAAACTTGATTCATTTTCCTATGTGCAAGGAGTTGAAAAAAAACTGTCACTACTGAGTCTGTATTTATTTTTGCTAGGTACGACAATTACCTGGAATTGCTGCTAAAGGAATTTCAGCGAAGATTTCGTGATTTTTCATCTTGTGAAGATCAGTTTGCATTATTCTCGGCACCATTCCCTTTTGATGTTGTTCAGGCAGAGGAAAGTCTACAAATGGAACTACTGGAAATGCAGACTGACTCAGCACTCAAGGGAAAGTACCTAGAAGTACGGGTACCCAGATTTTTTTCATACCTTCCTCAGACATTTAAGAACTTCAGAAAGTTTGCCACAAAGATTATGGCGATGTTTGGTTCCATATGTCTGTGAGAATTTATTTTCGTTTATGAAGGCCACAAAAATGTCTCACAGAACCACATTAACTGATGAACATTTGTCATCTTTGATTAAACTGGAATCTACACAGACATTCCAACCGGATATATAGGAAATAGTTTGTTTAAAGCGATGTCAATCATCGGGACAACATAAAAATGATTATCTTGTATTATAAGCATTTTATATTTAAAGTTTAGTTACCACTATCTGTGATTAGTGTAAGACTGTAAGCAGGTGTGGCCCTCGGGGCTGCAGATATGGCTGATGCTGCCCTCCATATGCCCTGAGTTTGACATGCCTGCCTTATACGGTACTAATATTCACGTTGTTTTCCTTTCTGATCCATATGCACAAACTCTTTCAGTTTACGTATTTTATAAAATGATTTTATGCGTTCTTTTTACATCAATTCTAGGATCGGTAGTGTTTTCGAAATCTGAGAAAAATAAAGGAATACGTGTAAAATCTGTGATACTCACAATCAGATTTTAACGAAAGAAATATGTTGCATTGCTACTACATTGTTTTCTTTATTGTTTTGTACCCATAACAAGAACATATGTCAAATAAATTATTTTAATAATTATGCTTAGATAAATTATATAATAATAATAATAATAATAATAATAATAATAATAATAATAATGCGAAGAAATATCAAAAGATTTACTAAATTCTCTACTTTTAAATAAAGGTGAGGATATTAGTATGACTGTGACTAATGCAAATAATGTTGGCAATGCTTTCTAATACAAAGGAAATTTATTAGAATGTATAAAAAGAATATCTGGTGTATGCCTTTGAAGTTTATGTAATGATAAACAAAAAAATAAATTGAAAACATAGGTAAGATAAGAACAAGAAAAACAGTTTTTAATTTCGCAAAAAGATATCGATAAAAATATTTACAGAAGTCGATGTTGAAAATGTAGATATGTATATATTTTTTAAAATTCCGTTGCTATTGTGACATGATGGTTGGTCGTTTCGAGTGAAACCGAAATAGACATCAAGTTAACAATCAATTTTCTTACCCCTCGGTTAATAAATAAACAACAATCGACGAGTACATTGTTACAGAGAAACTAACAGAAATATATATATTATATATAGTAATCTCCAAAGATTCGCTAAAATTTTAATTCTCTACTGTTAAATACCGTAATTTCTCGAAAATAATACGCATTCTTTTTACTGTAAATTACAGGTGATAATAGGGTGCGTATTATAAACAGATTTAAACAAAATAGTTTTTGTTGTTGATTTATATTAATAAATACGTACTTGTTCTAAAATAGGAAAGATATTATCCCAATTTTCATTTTAAATCCAACAATAATAATTGTAACTTTTTTTGTAAATTTTTTTTATCAATAGATTTATGTTTATGTTTATTTCCACGTTACTTATGGAATATCCACTTGATCGTTTTTCTTTCACAAATTCAACTAAACTTTGTTCCATATCTGGATATTGAGCTTTTCTTCCTCTGCCTAGAGCTTTGGCATTTGATTTACACTTCTTTTTTAGTTCATTTTTATTCTTTCTCCATAAACGTATGTTAGCCTCATTGAACTCATATTCTCTGCTGCAGCTCTGTTTCCTATTCTTTCTGATAATTCTATTTTTGTTTTGCAATATAACTCGAACGTTTTGATGACATTTTGGTGGTAAAATAAAATGTTATATTTATCGGGAAAACCGCGATGGTAATTTCCAGCATTATTTTAGTCGCTTAGTTTCGATTTTATTCTTAATGTCAAGGTCGACAAAATGTCTTCGTAATTTTTTTTTTCTACAAAATTCATAGAAGCCTATTATACATAGGGTTAGATATATTTCTTAATTTTTGGATCATTTGTTGGGGTGGGTTTTATTTATGGGTGCGTATTATTTTCGTGAAATTACAGTAATTATAAGTTTTACGTATATTGTTTTTTATTTTCTATGTTCTAAAATTGTCTGATAGCCTTTTTTCTAATGGTTATATCATATTCCTCATGCGTAAGCCTGTTGGGATTTGAAAAATTTTTAAATATTTTTATTTTCGTGTTTTTACAAGTAATTTTTTTTCAGCGTGTATGAGTATTAAAATTCCTTGAGTGTAGTTGTTTGTTAAGATGAAAAGAAATGTTATTTCTTCGTGTGTATGCGTAAGGAAAAGAGGCAGGCAAGAAAGTGAGGTTTGGTTTGGTTTGTTTTACGGCATATCAACCTCAATGGGTTATTTAATGCCGACAAGATTTTTATTGCTGGTAATATTTTTGTTTCAAAAATGTATTGCTGGAAATAATGTATTACGGATAATAATTTTTTTTTAAATTATTTCTGGTATTAAAACCTATTTTTACACTTTCATAGTGTTTTAACCCCAGTTTGGGGGTTAACTATTTGCCTATAGCTGGAACTCTAACAGGTGCTAATACCCCGGATCAGGATGGACCTGGGAACACCAGCAATTAAGAGGTGGTTCCACGCTCCTCAAAACCTCTTGATCCAAGGCCTTGCTATTAGACGTAGTTTATCGTCTTACCCACGACGCGGATGTAGTTTATCGTCATACACAGGACGGAGAAAATGAGGTGGAAAGTTTAAGTGTCACGTAGCTTGGTGTGGAAGACAGGTGAATGAGTAAGGGAATCTCTTTGAAGCCGCCGTCATGAACTGGTGTCGTGTGTATCTGTCTCTGTATCCTTATTGCTTTTGTCCGTCTCGAAACTTCACTTAAATACTCTTCAAATGGATCATAAAGCATGGATTTATTGTCGACAGGGACCCGCTGGTTAAGAAATGTTAAATATTTTTTTTCAAAGGATTAATTTATTAACCGGAAGGATGCGTGAATACCCTGACTCAGAAACCATTTTTTGTCATTTGATGATTGACTGTCTTAGTGTTTATTTCCGTCTTCGCCCCCACAAGTCAATCGAAATTTTAAACCAAAAAAAAAAAATACATTTTCGATGTCTACTTCGTTATTCAGGAAAATCTGAATAACTGGAAGAAAAACCAAACAGAATAAGGTTAAAATCTCCACAACAAAATAAAAATTTAATCTTGAAGATGAATCAGAAAACATTTTGCAAAAATATTATGAAACATTTTCAATTATCAATAATCAAGAAACTAATTATGTTTAAAATATACAATCCTAAATATCAAATAAGTTTCCATGGCAGCAATGAACAAATTTAAATAATTATGTGCATTATTTATATTCAGGCTATTCTCCTCATTTTTGTTATTATTATAGCCTAATGGATTAAAGCACTGCTGAATTTGGTAACATCGTGAGTGTGAGTTCAATCCCTGGGTCAGGCAGACGACCAATGGCTGAGCTGTACTAAAGATAATAAGAATTAGGCGATATCCCTAGACATGGGCAGTGGAATGAGAACAATCTACCCACGTAGATTAAATAAAGGGTTCTGTCATCTATTAGTCAGGATAAGCTTAAATAAGACTGACTCGGGCTGTTGGTTTGGACATCTCGAAAGCGTTTGACATAACGGTCTTCTTCATAAATAGAAAAGCTATGATATTTCTGGACGAATCTTTGAACTGATTCAGTTTTTCTTATCAAATCATGAAATGAAAATCAGCCTAAACGGCCATTCCTCTAGATCTTTTTGTACTAATGCAGATGTCCACCAAAGATCTATCTTTGAACTTACTTTGTTCTTAAATTTTATCGACGACCATCCTGTTGTTATCAGTTCTTAACTTGATATCTATGCTGATATCGCAACTATTTACCCCTGTCTTAATAGCATGGTCGTTTCAATAAGGTCAAATTGGTAGCTGGTCTAAAAAAAAATAACCTACAGTCTATTGTTAACTGGAGCAAGGAATGGCTTGTGAATATTAACGCCTACAAAACGAAATTTTTCTCTATCACTCAACTGGAAGACTCCTGCTTCCCATCACTATGCCTGATACTAACCTCCATGAAAACGACTCGTTTCGCCTTCTCGGGATAACATTCTCGGATGGCATAAAGTGGAAAGATTATATTAAATCCATTGCTCGGTCTGCTGCTAAAAAAGTTGGTTCACTCAGCCGTGCTAGACAGTTTTTTCTCTCTTGAATCTATCTTGCATATTTATAAATATACTATTTGTCTATGCCCTGAATATTGTTTCCACATATGGCCTGCTATACATCTAGAGATTCTTGATAAAATCCAAAGAATCAGTAATATTATTGGCCCTGACTTGCCCCCTCTGATTCAGTTACTTCCTTACCGCCTTAATGTAGGGTACTTGTGCCTTTGTTATAAATATTTTCATGCTAATTGTTCGAATGAAATCTTCACTATGGTACATAGACTTTATGAATTTAAACGTAGTACTAGATTGGCAGCAAGGTCTCTTCAATTCACAACTGAATTGACTAGAGGCAACTATAAGTTTCTTTTCTCGAACTTCTCGCTTTGTGGAACTCTCTTCTGCTTCAATGCTTTACAGCCAACTTTAATCTTCAAAAATTCAAATGCAATGTCAGTCATTATCTGCAGATCCTTCTTTGCAAAATTTACGGAACACTTTGGTTTGGAAATCATTCTGGAGATAACTAATTCTCAATCAGTTTTCACATCAAGACAGAACTACGACGAGCTTCCACTTTCATCTGCTCGACTAAACCGAAAACAGTCCAAAATTTTACTTGCCTGAGACGTGTCATCTTCTGATTCCAAGACAACCATAAATAGACACCAAACTAGCAAAGGCTAAGAAACTATTAATAACGGTATTTTTTCTTTCTTTTTTTTTTTTTTTTTTTTTTCTACTTCTGCTGTTATTACAAGAACACTTCACTCGATCCGTTCATATGGAATCACCGTATCTTTTCGGGGCGCCTCTCATTTTTGCTGAATGGGCACAAGTTCGCCAAATAGTAAGAAAGTCGATGATCTTCCAACCTCAATGCATGGTCAATATAGCTCAGTATTGTCTCGTTTTTTCTTTGATTTTTTTTTAATAACTTTTCAATGCTGAAAAGCGTTAGTACTGTTTATGATTTTGATGTTTGCTATGAAGTCGATCCACTGCATTTTGATTATATATATATATATATATATATATATATATATATATATATATTATATCAAAAATACCCGTCGCTGACTCGGTTTGGAAGAAGCTGCCAAAATTGTACTGTTTTTTGAAAGATATTCATTAGAGAGTATTGTATATATATATATATAGAGAGAGATAGATAGATAGATAGATAGATAGATAGATAGATAGATAGATAGATAGATTATAAATTAATTGATATATATATTATAAATTAATTGATTTAAAATATGGTTTTAAATTATGGTTTTAAATATTTTAAATCAATTAATTTATAATATTAATGCTCTGTAAATTTACATTGAGCACTATTTTGTAAAAAATAAAAATATCTATAAGAACACCGGATTATATATCTTACTGTTCGTTCTTTATATATATATATATATATATATATATATATATATATATATATATATATATATATATATATATATATATATATAAATGGCAACATTCATGTAGGTGATACAGCTATATCCATCCAGATAACGCAATAGAAAGGACTATCGGTCTTCATGTAGAAGAAAGAGGTCCTTCCTCTAGGCCAATATCATCATGGTTGCACATAAACCTCTGGTCTGTGATCCCTATATTTTGGTCTATATATGAAGCAATCATTACATATATAGCTAAATAAAAGATTGAGGGAAACTATAGACCTATCAATATTACAATATTTAAGTATTTCAACAAACATCAATAATAATAAAAATCGACCATTAGAGTAATGTTTATTTTCAGTATAATATATCCAGTTGCCTGCTTGTTGCATTCTATCGAGTATTCATTCTGAGACTCCTCTCCTTTACTTCTGGAGTTTCAGATTGCCTGGCAGCTGCAGTCCGCTGAGTTTCCATGCTACGTCTCATTTCAATTTCATCTTGAGTTTCACAATGTCTAGCTTCTGCAGTCCGTTGAGCATTTAATGTACGTCTTCTGTCAGTTTCTTCTTGATTTTTAAACTGTCTTGCTGCTGCAGCCTGTTTAGCATCTAATATACGTCTTCTGTCAGCTTTTCCTTGATTTTCAGACTGTCTTGCTGCTGCAGTCCGATGAACATCTAATCTTCGTCTTAGATCCGCTTGTTCTTGATTGTATGACGCTCGTGAAGCTGCATGCCTTTCTGTGTCTTCTCTCCATCTCTTGCTCAGCTGGTCTTCAGTTTCTTCTGCTCTTTCTCTTTTCCTCTGCTGGGATTGCGTAGGTGGTCCAAAACGGAACTTTCTTGGAGGCATTGTAGTAAGGGTGTAGCCTAATTATTATTTGCAATAGTCAGCTGGTAGGAGAGATATCTGAAAGATATACAGCTGTTTAGGTTTGGTCATGATAGGATAAACGATTTTATCAAGAATTCAAATAAATGTAAAGTTGCATAATTAATGAAATTGTAGTTATTGTATAAGTTCAAATGATGCCTACTTAGTGCAAAAGCGACAAAATTTATGGAAAAATTACACTAGGATCCATATTAATTGGATGCGGTATCCATCAAATGTTTGGATGCAAAAAATAAATGAACGTAAAAAGATGGTATTGTTTAAATTTCATTAAATTCATAGAAACAATTTTTTGCGGCGGGGATATGTGCACCCCTGTAACTCCACTTATTTAAATAAGTTAGATAAATATAGTCTATGTCATTAGGTGTCAATAGAGCCTCTTTCAAATTTCATAAGAATCTATCCAATGGTTGTGTTATTTAGATTCGGATTCCCTATAAGTATTTTGGGGGGTTGGCTTCAAAATATATCAAGGTGACTAAAACATATAGCCCTGTGGCAAAAAATTCGTGAATCCCAAAAAAGCTAAAAGTTGTGGGTTTCGGCCCTTTCAATATAGGGGAGTTTAGCAATACTCACATACTCTTGATATTATACAAAAAGACCAAAAGGAGGGGAATAGCCATCATTTCAGGTCATTTATCAAGTTTAAATTCCAAAACAAATCGAAGGGAAAAATATTTGAAACTCTTAGAAACCTCTCCCGAACCACCCTTATCAAAATATTCAATAAAAATACATAAAAATTGCATATGCACATTTCATGCAGGAAATCTAATTCCAAATTTCAATAAAAAATCTGTCAACAAACCACACAATCCAGTGGTTTGGGTTGGTTTGGTTAGGTTTAAAGTTTGGTTTGGTTTGATTTAAATTGTATCAACCTCAATGGGTTATTTAATGCCGACAAAATTTTTATTGCTGGTAATATGTTTTTTCTTCATAAATCTATTTCTGGGACTATTTTTCCTTGATGAAATCTATACACACAAAATTTTTTTCAAAGAATGTATAGCTGTTTTGTATTGGTGGTATATTTTTTTACTAAAAAACAAATAACATTTTCCTTCAAAAATATTGCTCGTAAAAAAAAAATTTTTATTACAACAATTTCAATCAAAAAATCTATTTTTACACAAGTTTGGGTGTTAAAATAGCTATTTGCTCCCCCGACTAAATTACCCTAACAAAGATGCTACCACAATGGGTCAGTGAAAATACCTTTTAACGCCAGCAAAAAATGAAAAACAGGCCCCATAAAATCAAAACCCTCCTAATAATAATGGCCTTGCTGTTGGACGTAAATTATCGTCTAAAATAAATACGCGGATATTGTTTAAAACCATACCGAAAACGAAAAAGTTCATAAATGGGGAAATTCATCCCCTTTGCTACCATCGAAAAATAAAAAACATAGCTCGATAAAAAATAATTTTATATCTAATATCTATGTTCCAAAATTTAATGAATATCTTTAATTAAATTTTCAAACCAAAACAAAACTGTACAACAAATAAACAAATAAATAAATAAATTAATAAAATTTAAAATAAATATAAACAATATATATATATATATATATATATATATATATATATATATATATATTAATACCACATTTATCTTTAATATAAATTTTTATTAAAATAACCTTATAGTGGATACTCGTATTTAAAATAAACAGACTATTTTATTTTATTTTATACTGTGTTTATATATATATATATATATATATATATATATTTATATATATTTTTATTAAAAATATATATATATATATATTTAAAATGAATATATTTTATTTTATTTATATATATATATATATATATATATATATATATATATAAATATTTCTAAATACTAATAAAGAAAATGTGCTCCGGATCAAACGGTGATTTCCCGTACAATGACTGACGCGGGTTCGATCACTGCCGGGAGAGCATTTTCTTTATTACATTCTCGAATGAGGTCGATAAACGTTTTGTTGTTTTTTTTTGTTTTTTTGTTTTGTTTTTTTTAAATAATTTTTCAATACTGAAATGGTAAGCACTGTTGATAATTTTGGTGTTTGTTATGAGAAAGAACAACTTGTATGAAAAATAATATTACTTGAAATCATTGAGAATGTAAAGTTAAACAGAGTCTTCTGTATTCACGATTAACAATCTGGCGATCTTTATTCAACTCCGCGGATCTTTTATCAGTAGAAAAGGACAAAAGAAAAATTTTGGAAACTATGGTTTTGTATTAGTTAAGTGGGCGTAGCTTTTAAATCCTTTTTCAAACTTTCGTTGATCTGAAAATTTTGCAATTAGACTCTCAGATTTTTAGAACATCAATAAATACTTACATAGAAGTTTGATAAAGACAATGTTGAAAATTCCGACTTCACAGATCAGCAAAATTAGTTTGGTTTCCTCTGTGGCCTTTTTACAAGTGTCAGATGGTCAATATGATCAACGCATTTTAAAATAAATATCTAAGTCTCAAAACGCTCATAAAAGTGTAATTATTTCTCGAATAATTTGTCAGATAACAAATGAAAATTCCATACAATTTCTTCTACTTATTTTCTATTGCTACTTTCCCTTTTCTAATTTTGAAAGTGAACCATCTCCTTCTCTCATTTCGCACGTGGCCTAATCCATTCGGGAATAAAATGGCGGGAAACAGAGCATTGCGCCATTAAGAGATCATCAAAAGAAAGCAAACAGGAAGCCATAAGCAGCCATCATAGGGATAACTAACTTAGTTTACAGAATAAGGACAACATCCAACAATCATTCGCTGTCTGCTTACTCCGAATGAAAAGGGCTATTTGGCGCCAAATTGTTTCTATTCATTTTGCTGCTTCTCGAGGAAAAGAGGAATGTGAAACAAGATAACTAAATCACGTCTTTTCTGATTCTGTTTTATTATATATTACCGTCTATTGATTTGGCTTTGCCACATTTTACTCTCTCTCTCTCTCTATCTCTCTCTCTCTCTCTCTCTCTCTCTCTCTCTCTCTCTCTCTCTCTCTCTCTCTCTTCTGTGTGTGTGTGTGTCTATGTGTTTTTTTTTTTTTTATTGCTTAGGGATTTCCTCTCATTTTCATTCTCGCAAACGTTATCTTTCTCTTTTTCACTCTTCTTTTCTCCTCACTTTCTCACTACAATTTCCATGTTCTCAGTCTCAATTTCCTTATACTCTCTCTGTTTCATTTTACTCCCTCTTCTCTCTTTCCTTCCTCATCTCCCCTCTCTCTCTCTCTCTCTTCATCTCTCTCTCTCTATATATAACATATAACACACACACACACATATATATATATATATATATATATATATATATATATATATATATATATATATGTATGTATGTATGTATGTATGTAATGAATTTATCTTTAATCCAAAAAGTGGAACTAGAACAATCTACCCCAGTGGACGAAATAAAAGGGTTCAGTACGAAATTCCAAACACCTGAAGAAAGCCGTAGCGAAAAATGATAATAGATGATAGATAGATAGATAGATAGATATAGATAGATAGATAGATAGATATGAACAGACTGAGATAGATAGATAGATAGATAGATATGAACAGACTGACATAGATAGATAGATAGATAGATAGATAGATAGATGAATGATAGATAGATAGATAGATATGAATATATAGATAGATAGATATCATTTTTACACATGTGCCTGGATATATCTCATTGTTTCCAAAAATATTCCTGGCTACCATGTTAACCCCTGCTACTTGGTTTCCAGTTCACATCCCAAGCGTCTCCTCACAGACTCAGATGATTTTTCTTAGCATTCTTCAAATTCAAACAACTAATATAATACTGTATATATATATATATATATATATATATATATATATATATATATATATATTATATATATGACTTTTCTTAGATGCTATTAAATAATACGTCACCAAACAAACATCCGTGTCTATATCGCTACACCAACGAACCTCGAGCATTGATCCCTGTAGACATCGGTTGTATGAGTTGGCTGACGTGTTGCGCGTCCTATGTAGATAATATTAGACGTTCGAACATTTAACTTGGTTCTAATGATACCCATACGCCCTCTTTTCTTTCACTTTTTTTTTTTATATAACCACCCTCTTTTTCTCCTACCAACCCTTTTGAAATTACGCCGGCTTCAAACAATCCAATTTATATCACTTATATATCATATATCATATTGGCCTCTGTCAAGTTTGATAACAACGATAACTGCGTTTTATTCTTACTGCTTCGGTATCTAAAGCAAGTATAAGATTGTATTTTGCTTAGGCAACCACACTTTTATATGTCAAGAATTCTGACATGCCAGTGACGAGACAACTGGCAATCGGGTTGAATGCCTGGGAAAATAGATCCAGTCCTTTCCCAATGGTATTTAATCGACGTTAAAATAAACAAGCTCAACTCAGTTCACTGATATCATTTTCAGTTCGGGCAACCGTTACACCACCCCACACCTCCATATATCTATGTATGTATGGATGCATGTGTTCATATATATATATATATATATATATATATATATATATATATATATATATATATATAGTATTTGATAACATATAAAAACTCCCTGTTTTCAGCTATGTTTCCCGATTTAGCTTAGTTTTATATTATGCATTTATTTCAAAATTTATGAAATTCTAATATTTGGCGCTGCGAAAGGTAGGTCTCATAAACTTTTAAACACAATGTGTGTGTGTGTGTGTGTGTGTGTGTGTGTGTGTGTGTGTGTGTGTGTGTGTGTGTGTGTGTGTTCTAAAATTCATATGTATGTATGCGTGTGTGTCTGTTTATGTACATGTATGTGTATCTATGTACTCTTAAAGAAGGTCCATCCGTGTGCATGTATGTGTGTGTGTGTGTGCATGTGCATGTGTGTAAAACTGTGTGTATCAGGAATCACTGCGATTAAATGGATTCGAAAGATGCTGAAAAGAGAAGATTTCAGGCTTGTTTCCTATTTTTTTATATATATATTTTATATGAAGACTTACAAAAGGCATGAACCTAGATTTTACTCTATTTTGTCCATTATCAGTTTAGTTACAGCTGACACTATATCTGTCAACACTCTGGGTTCGTAATTTTAAAGTCTCAAATGAGATATTGGAAAAATATTTGGAAAAAACAAAATAACAAAAATGAAAGTTTCCCTATTAGATGATTAACAATATTGGATGCTAAAACATATACATTAATCGAAAAAGACGTAATTTATATATTACAACCGTTTTAATCCTCTTAGTATTTAACTGGCCTGAATATACTCGGAGTCGATATATTTCGTAACAATTGAATAATTGAAGTGAAAAGAAAGTCTATGTTTGTCAACACATATTGCTGACAGTCCACTGATAAAAAACTTTCAAAAAGAAAAACGTCGTTAGTCAAGGGCTTAATATAGTGAGCCAATTCAAGCATATTAGCGAATAGGTTTCCAGAACAGAAATAATCTCAAGAGCTTCACAAACAATGGCAGCTGTCGCAAAACTTAAACCCATCTGGAAAGACAAGAACATCTGCCTGAAATTAAAGATCAGGCGCTTGTATGAATTGACCTTTTCAGTCTTTCTATACGCCTGCAAATCTTGGATATTAACAGTAGAACTACAACGAAGAATCCTGGGCACCTCGTGCTGGTGTAATGGTTAGCAAGCTTGCCTCGCTAGAACAATTACAACTGAATAGTGAGTTCGATCCTCACTGGGTGCCCCCCTAATTTCGGCCGTGAGCTACATCTAAGCTACGCTTGGAAAATCACTATTTTGGGCACCTCGACGTGGTGTAATGGTTAGCAAGCTTGTCTTGCTAGATCAGTTACTACTGAAAAGTGAGTTCGATCCTCACTGGATGCCCCATGCTTTCGGCCTTGTGCCACATCTAAGCTTCACTTGGAAAATCTTTACAATAAAGAATCCAAGAAATGAGATGCTACAGACCTATCTTCGGCATCTCCTAGATAAACCGCATCACAAATGGCACAATTTGAGACACCATCAAGCAAGAAACAGGCTCTGTGGAAGACATCATAACCATCGTCCTGAAGAGAAAGCTGAAATAGTATGGACAAGTCATAAGAGCCATCAGTTTTTCTACTGTCATCCTAAGGTATCACCTTAGACAAAGAAAAATGTAGCAGTAGACAGAGGAGAAAAAAAAGGGGTTGATGAAAATCCTTCACATGCATTCATACATTGGCACGCAGCCAAGACATATGGAAAGAAACTGGTTAGGAGCTCACCGAACGAAACACACGAGATCGAAATTCAAACTCGACGCAACGATCCCCTCTTGGGAATTAAATATTTTTTCGCTTCATAACAGCCATTAAAATTCGGTATATAACACAGAAATAAATAAATTGTAACAGATCTTTCGAAATGTCTTCTGCCAGCAGTCTTCTAGACTTGATCTAGTAAAAATGTGATAAGAGACACAAATGTTATTGGTTCAGTTCCAAAGTAATTTTACGCTATTTTATAAACGAGTTAATTCGTGATATTCTGTAAAGAACAACATATTTTAAACAAAGACATCTATACTCGTGATAAAAGCATTAAGGAGTAAAATACTAAAAAATTCCCTTAACAACATTAAATTAAAGTCTAGTAAAGAAGAGTAAGGCTGTGGAGAATAACTAATGTTCTGTTAGCTTTTTCACAGCATCGCTGGGTGAACGGCTTCTTAGACTAATGTTAATGGCTAGAGTGGAAGGTTTACACCGTTGGAAATGCCGGCCACCTATCCATTCAAGAGAGTTTTTAAGTTGTTTAGTAAGTGACGCTAGACACTCAGCAATATTAAAAACAATATATCTGAAAGGGTGAATGGATCTTCTTGTAGGGTCAACGGTCATCTAGTACAATTGGGTAAACTGGGCTCCATAGCCATGTATGCAACCAGTGCCAGTTAACACAACATCGCTAGGCAGCGAATTTCCTACACTGAAGTCAACGATCAATGCTGAGGGTTCCCTCGATGGAATCAACAAGGCGAGTATTCAAGTTTTGAGGGCATCGGTTGCAGTTTGACCTGAAGACGGATGGGTTCCGCCAGGTCTACTTGCCCAAGACACGTAACGCATGAATGAATACCTCTCAAACTTTCAACCCAGATATGTAAAAGAAATTGATGACGTGTTCAGCTGCACAAGACTCACAACTGATCATGGGATTGATGATGATGAGGAGGAGGAGGAGAAGACGAAGAAGGAAGAGGAGGGGGGAAGAGAACTTCTTCATAAGTACCGCCCTGGGTATGACGATAAACTACATCCGTCAGCAAAGCCTCTGATCAATGAGGGTGTTAGGGAGCGTGGAACCACCTCTTAATTGCTGGTGTTCCCAAGTCCACCCTGACCCAGGTTGGTAGCACCTGTTAGGGTCCCAGCTATGGGTAAATAGTTAACCCCTAAACTGAGGTCAAAACACTAAGGAAGTGTAAAAATAGGTTTTAATAACAGCAATACATTTTTGTAAAAAATTATCACCGGCAATGAATTTTTGAAGGGTCAAAACACGTGTAAAAATATGTTTTAATATCAGCAATACACTTTCGTAAAAGATTATTACCAGCAATTAATTTTTGAAGAAAAAATTATTACCAACAACACATTTTTGGAAAAATTATTACCAGGAACACATTTTTTTAAAAAAATTATTACCGGCAATACATTTTTGAAAAAAAATTATTACCGGCAATACATTTTTGAAAAAAAAAAATTACCAGTCATGCATTTAAAAAAAGAAAAATTACTAGCAATACATATTTGAAGAAAAAAATATTATCAGCAATACATTTTTGAAAAAGAATTTACAACCAGCAACAAAAATCTTGTCGACATTAAATAACCCATGGAGTTTGATATGCCATAAAACAAAACAAACCAATCCAAATCTTCATAATTAATGATAGTTTATATTTTATTTCTTTATTATACTTTACAATTTTTTCTTCGATATTATAAAAACGTATAAATTATTTTGTGTTCTTTTCCCAAATTGCAAGGAAGCACTGCGAAATTACCTCGGATCCAAATGATAAAGTAACTAACAAAAATAAAAGAAAATTTCAAAAATCTAATGAGAAAAGAAGACGAACAACTTTCCCTAGCGTTGACAGTTTCATAATTGCAAGTCTCCTTTAACAAGACGTTTGGTGAATGACAGAAGAACAAACAAAGTTTACGGTTTACGTTTATCTTGTAACACGTGATTCTCTTTTTTTTTACTGACTTTTGATTGGCTAGAAAAAAAATATTAGCTAAAATTTAAGAAAACAGAGAGTGATTGACAGTTTGTTATTGTCATTAATCGAACGTATTGCTTTTCGTTTACATAGGCATACTGGCTTCTCTGTTCTGTATTTTTTAAAGGCAAGTTTCTTTTCTCATTTTTTTATTCAATTGCCAAAACATAGCAAGTTTATTACAGATTCTGTTGTTATTGGGAGATTATTTTTATTTTGAGGCTATAAGGATTTAGCAATGGTAGTCTTACGATGTGAATTTGATGCTACAGGATCTATCAGAATATTTGTATTTTTTATGTATGCGTGCGTGTGTGTGTCTGTGTGATTAACGTGTGTAATTGTAAACATGGGTGTAGATAGAACAATATATATGTGCAAAGTGTTTCAGGCATCAAACGACCCAATTTTATTCTGGTATTCACTATATATATATATATATATATATATATATATATATATATATATATATATATATATATATATATATATATAATATATATATATATATATATATATATATATATATATATATATATATATATATATATATATATATATATAAATATATATATATATATATATATAAATATATATATATATAAATATATATATATATATAAATATATATATATATATATATATATATATATATATATATAAATATATATATATATATATATATATATATATATATATAAATATATATATATATATATATATATATATATATATATATATATATATAATATAGTTTTAAGGTTTTGCTATATTTATGGGATAAAGTGCTCAATATCATAAATAGAGCGTATGTAAATATAGATATAAAAGTGAACATAGAAGTTAACACTCAGAGGCGACAGGCTGTTTCATGCTTCTAGCATGAAACTGCCTGTCATTCCTGTACACTTTACACACACACATATATATATATATATATATATATATATATATATATATATATATATATATATATATATATATATATATTTTTGAACAAAAATTCTACCATAGAATATATACATGGTTTTGAATTGTCGAAACTTCTTCCTCCAACAACTTCTTCAGAAAGATTCGTTGGAACAAAAACATTCAAAACGACGAAACTGAAAAAGGAAATTTGAATAAGCAGCTACTATTAAAATATATTTATTACTAAAAAATATAATATAAATAAGCTCCTAGCGAAGGGGAAACAAAACGAATTGTACTTACGAACTAATAAGATACAGAGAACAAAGAAAGTTCTTCTTCTGCCTGCACAAAGTCGGTCGAAGAAGCTATTTATAAAATAACTAAAAAAATGACCAAAAGACAGGCATCTAGATGAAGAATAATATACAGTTCTCTATTTCTAAATTACCAAGACAGAGCAAATACGCTTTCCACTAACACGACTCGCAAAGTTCAAACTACTGCACGAGTTTTACGCTAACGCGATCGTCAGACAAATATGGTCATATATATATATATATATATATATATATATATACATAACACCAAGAACCGAGGTTCTGATCTTACCATAGTCGAGTGGCCAAGAAGCTGCTGACCTGGTAATATTGGCCTGGGAACTTATCCCAAGGTACGGTACTTTTAGGGACATTTTTTAAAAGCTTTCACCCCATGCTAGGCAATAAAGCTACTAAGACGCAAGGGGATTCTGAGTGTGAAAGTATATGAATAAAGAATAGGAATAAAGAATATGAATAAAGAATAGGAATAAAGAATAGGAATTAAGAAGACAGAAGATAACGACTGATATTGCATTTAAATTTTTGAAGATCAAACTTGACTGGGAAACACGTAGCAGGAAGAGAGTTCAACAAGTGAGAAGTGAGAAAGAAGGAATTGTTGTTAGCATAAAACCTACGGTTGCATCGTATCATTTCAACGGTAAATATAATGAGACATCCCCGCCAATCTAGTACTGCGCTTAAATTCATAAAGTTGGAGAAAGCATAGAGGAAAGTTCATCAGAACAATTACCATGAAAATATTTATAGTAAAGGCACAACGAGGCGACGTTACGGCGGGGTGGAAGTGGCTGAATGCGAAATGCGAGGTTAGGTCCAATAACATTGTAGATTCTTCTTTGGATTTTATCAAGAATCTCTAAAAATATACCAGACCAGATGTGGCAATAATATTCAAAGTATTGTAGAATGGTAGACTAATAAATATGTAAGTTAGATTCATGCGAAAAATTGTCTAGCACGATACAGTGAACCAAATTTTTTAGCAGTAGACCTAAATTCAATGTAATATTTCCACTTAATACCAGCGGGAAACCTTAGCCCGGAAGGTGCAATGAGTCACTCTCATTGGTGGAGGGGGTAGCATAAGCCATGCTGATAGAAGGCAGAAAGGATTCTCTCTGGCGGTGAAAAGAGAGCAGTTTCCTTTTGGAGGCGTTGAAATAAACTAGCTATTCCTTGCCCTGGTTAACAACCGACTGTAGGTAATTAGATTTAGATCAGCTACCAATTTGACTTTATTGAACCGATCATGTAGTAACTAGTTGGATCATCAGCATAGATACCGAGCTGAAAATTGAGGACATCAGGTCGCTGATGAAAATTTGAAACAATGTAGATCCAAGGATAGAGTCCTTGGGGACACTCACATTGATTCAAAAAGATCTAGAGTGGCCATTCAAGATAACTTTCATTCTGCAATTGGATAAGAATGACTGAATCAGTTCAAAGATTCGTCCATAACCTTTCAATTTGTGAAGAAAATCATTATGCTAAACCCAATTAAATATCTTCGAGATATCCAAAGCCAGAGTCCGAACTTCACCATTCTTATTCAAAGCTTGATAGTCTCTTTCAGAAATAATCGTTAATACATCAGCAGTTGACCTAGAGAAGTGAAAGCCATATTGCTTATATGAAAGAAAACCCTGTGAGGTGAGATGCTTAAAAAATTCAGCGTTAATTAGAACCTCTAATACTTTGCCAAAAAGAGGTAAAAAATTGACAGGCTGATAGATGGATCAGACAGTTTGCCTGAGTTCTTAAATACTGGAAACTACAGATGAGGGTGTCTAACAAACAGGAAATCAAGAAGCAACAAGACATTTATTGTAGAATTTAAAGTAAATCAAGCGCCACTTCAGGAGCATATTTCCTGAGGACTATTGCAGGGATACAATTCTTTGAGGGGATCCAGTTTAGAGATGATAGCATAAACAATATGCATATCACTCAACAGAGACTCAGTTCTAAGTGGAAAGTCAGGAAAAGATACTCCAAATGAGTAGAATTCAAAGTGATGTCAGTAGAATTTATCAGTAAAAGATATTAACACCTCAAATTAAGTGAAGAGTGGAGTAATAGAAGACTTACACTTATTTGATAAACTATTACAGAACCGTCACTGGTTACGAGAGCCAAACATGTTAGAGGTTATATGGTACCTCATTCTATCAGCAAACAAAAGCTTTGCCTATTTAAGAACACGTTTGCAGTTACGAGCAGAGACAAATAGGCGTCTATTGTTATTGGAATTATCACGCTGGTATAGCCAGAAAAAGTGATTATTGTCGGCCACTGTATGGCTGAACAGGCCGGTATGAACCAAGGAGAAGTGTGGTTTTATCTGGTATTTCCAAGAAGATACAAAAGAAGAAAACTCTGTGGCACAGTTCTCAATAGGACGTTTAAGAATATCAATCCAAGGGGCGACTCGAAGAAAGTCATGAAGAGAATCCCAATCGGTACGCTGGTAAGAGAAAGAAGTATTGTGAATAGCAGGTTCCTTTCTAATAGACAACTCAAAAGAAATATCAGAAGAAACCACTGCGTGATCCGAATTGCCAAGAACACAGAGTTGTGGTGCTCGACAAGAGCTAGGAGATGATGTAAGGAACAAATCAAGTAAAGAAGAATATTGATCAGATTATTTAGGGAAATCGCATTTGACTGAGAGACTGAGTAACGAAAAAATGTAATGTCTTAATACCGACAACATCAGTAAAATTGGAATGATTAAGCCGTTTGGTGTAATGAGCATTAAAATCACTAAACACAAAAATGTTCGCAGATGAATGTAGAGAGAGAGCCATTTGTATATTGTCAGAAATATTGTCTAATATGTTACAGTCCTGAAATGATAGCGATAAAGAAAAAAAGGTTATCTAATAGAGTGCAATAACCAAAGTCGAAACCACATGAAAGAATCATCTGGGTACTCAAGCGACAATTCCATTGCTATTGAATGATTTCCCGAATGTAAACATTAAGGCCATAGATATGTATCCTAGAATCTTTTCGAGAAAGAAGATATCCTGGAACTGAGAATTGATTCGTAGCCATGGAAGAATTTAGATTGGTTTCGCAAAGTGCGAAAATATCTAGAGAACGTTTCAAAAGAAAATATTCTATACTACAAAAATTACCAGGAATATTGGAGAAAAAGGGTTGTGGGGGTGATTTTTTGTTTACTGTTTCATTTGTATTTCTTTTCATTGTGTCTGTCATGAGAAGATTTTGTTTTTAGATGAAAGGGCCAAAATAATTATCACTAGCTATCGTATGTGGCAATACAAACTGACCAGAAGGTGACTAAGACGAAAGCATAATATAACTTCAGGGTTGTCCAAGGAAACTACATACGGGGCCACCTACTCACGTGTGGCATGGCTATACAAATACCTCGATGTTATGCAACTGTTGATCAGATCAGCCTCTCTAAGCGCTACGCAAGAGTGCAGGCTCCTTACTAACAGTTGGATGCAGCAACCAGATAACTGTCAACCCGATACTCTCATAATGATAAATCACAACCACTGATCAGTCAGATCAATAAAACGTTAAAACAGTTAAATCATTAAAACCATAAAAGAAAGAATCGATAAGCCATATCCTAATCAGGAAACAAAGGATAAACCTCTACTCCTGTTCAATAAACATGAGTATTGCCTGAAAACCTTAATCGGTTATGGCCTAAATTTTGTAAGTGAAATTGGTTAGACAGAACTATTTGAAAGCCGACAATAGTTGTGCTAGCACAAAGCCACAAGTCATCGTGACTGAGGGTTTGATTGTTCTGACTTTGTTCAACTGTCGATCACGCCGAGTTATGTGCTTTCTCCCAGAAAATCTAACTCCAAGATTCTTGACAAAATTCAAAGAAGGGTCTGTAATGATAATCGATCCTGACCTGACATCTTAACTTCAGTCACCGATGTGACGTGGATTCTCTCTGTCTTTTCTAGAAGTACTTTGATTGCATTTGGACTGATGAACTTTCCTTCTTGACTACATGAATTTAATCGTGCTGCTAATTTAGAAACTAGGTCTCACCGTTTTGCTGTTCTACTAGCTAGATGCAACCGTATGTTTCTTTTCTCGTACTTCTCGCCTGTGGAACTCCGTCCCGATTTCTTACAACCCTGCTACCTACAATCTCCAAATACACACACACAAACACACACACACACACACACACACACATATATATATATAACGAAGAATAAAATGAGGGAAAAGAAAAGAGACGAAAGAAAGTCATAGTGAAAATGTCTTCAGTTTGATCACTCTCATATATATATATGTGTGTGTATATATATATATATATATATATATATATATATATATATATATATATATATATACACATACAGCGTGAGCTAAAAGTAGGGGTTTTTTTTTTATTATTTTATTTATTTATTACTGTTTCATTTATTTCATTTATTTAACACTATTTAACCTCGTATTTCCCTGTCCTCCTTCAACCTTGATTCAATCAATGAATCCGTTTTTCCAAATTTATTTCTCATACAATAAGTTGCCAGTCGTGTTGGTGGAACAGTGTCAAATGCTTCTCTCCACGCTTTGCGCACCTGCATGGCATTTCCAATCTTCCAAAATTGCTTTAGAAGCCACTTTCTTTGTTCTCCACTCAAATTACTTCGCATTATTTACAGCACCTGTAAAAAATAAAAAGTCACGTATGTATATAAATAATTAAACAACTGTATACCTACTTTTAGCCCACCCTATATAAACATATATTGTCATCAACAGACAGAGTGATCGCTGCACCGTCCGATTGCCTCTGACTAGGATCGAAACCCAACTGAATTGGCGTCAGTCGGGGATTCTACCATTAAACCGTTGGCACACGGCAGGGGTGACGGTGAATTTAAGCGTATTTATCTTTAAATAAACACACAGTTACTGAGAGAACTCAATTCGATTTAACAAAGAGTCTTGCATTATTAGCCATAATAGTCACTATTTACAAAATCACACTTCCTCCCCAGGGAGCTCAACCGAAATAAATTTTTCAGGAGCATATATATTGTCATCCACAGACAGACGATTTCGCTGCATCACAGCTCATCAGTGTGGCTAGACGTCCGGTTTGAATAGGCGTCAGTCGGGGATTCTCTCCCTAAGCCGTTGGCGCACGGCAAGGATGAAGGGGAATTTAAGCGTATTTATTTTTAGATAAACACACAGTGACTGAGAGAACTCGATTCGATTTACCGAAGAGTCTTGCATTATTAGCCGTAATAGTCACTGTTTACAAAATCAATTTGTACATAGGAAATGTTAGTTAAATTACACACACACACACACACACACACACATATATATATATATATATATATATATATATATATATATATATATATATATATATATGTAAAAGGTAATAATTCAATAAAAGTAAATAATTAATACTTAATGCTTTAGGGCAAAAACCAAATAATAATTAAAAAAGGCAAATAATTAATAATAAATAATTAAGTTGAAATAAGCTTATTCACCATATGAGGTGATTTTGGAATTTATTGTGTATTGATAAATAGATAGATAGATAGATAGATAGATAGATAGATAGATAGATAGATAGATAGATAGATAGATAGATCTATATTGCTTACACAATAGTTGATATTTACAAAAAAAGAAATGAAATATAAGTCAAATGTTAATAATTCTTAACGATGTTTCATCTTATAATAAAACTAAAGAAGACATTACCATCAATGCTACTTTAATAAAAAGTAATTGAAATTTCGATGGAACAAATAAATCTAACCTGAGAAAAAATTTAAAATAATTACTGCTGTAATACAAATAATAATATTTTTAATAAATGAAAACCCTTTTACAGAAAGCAACTACAAAATCTCCGCAAGCTAGACGAAAAAACTAAAAAGAAACCCAATAAATGGATACATATAACCTCGTGACTAAAAGCAATAAAAAGCATCATTTATTAAAAAAAAAAATCTAAAAAGAAAAACATGCTGACCAAAATCATAATCAAAAAATAATAATTGACAATGTTTCACCTAATAATAATAATTTAGCGTTATTATTAATATTAGTAATGTAATAAAAAGCAAGTGAAATTAAGATAGAAAAACTAGTCAAAAGTTAATACTATAATTTTATACGTATAAATAGTACAATGTGGATAAAAAAAATAATCATTTTACCCCAAGCAAGGCCATTAAAATGCAAGTGGTTAATGAGATTGAAAGAAAATGAGATGTTAGTGAGGAGTCCATAATAATTAAACCTAAAAAGATTCTGGGAAAATGAAATATCCTGAATGATTAAAAACATTCTGAAAAAACTAAAAAAAATCTGAAAAACTAAAAAAAAAATTCAGAAAACTAAAAAAGAACTTTCTGAAAGGCTAAAATTAATTGAAAAAGTTAAAAGATTCAGATAGCCAAAATTAAGAAAATAGGAAAGGCTAAAACATCGCAAAAAGCAAAATAAATTGAAAAAACATAAAATTCTAGAAAGCTAAAAAAAAATTCTAAAAAAAACTAAAAAAAATCAGAAAAACTAAAACAATATTCTATAAAAGCTAAAAAAAACAAAACTTCCTGAATGGCAAAAAAGTTCAAAGTTAAAGAAATTCTGAAAAGCTAAAAAAAAAAAGAGAACAAAAGCTAAAACATCGGAAAATGCATAATAAATTGAAAAAAGTTAAAATTCCGAAAAGCTAAAAAATCAGATAAAGAAAATGATTTGCTTTCTTTACCAATTATTTTTTTAACGATCGTCACTTATTCATAACATTTCAATGTCAATCAAGGTGTCACAGATTTCTTTATCTTGCTTCTCTATTTTACGAAGATATTTTATGCCATTTTCTATTATTTTTGTTTTTGTTTTTTTTTGTTTTGGTGGGGGGTTGCATTGAGTTTTAAAAATGGCATCAAAATTAAGCCATCTTTGTCTAATCCTTTAAGATAATATTTGTTAATTAATGCTTAACCATAAATATACTTTTAAACTTACACATGGAAAATGGACCAAGAAAACCTCCTCCTTCTCCTTCTTCTTCTTCCCCCTTTAGCTTCTTAATCTGTACCACCCTCATATTTCCCCTCCCTTTAGTATTACTATTATTATTCTCTAATCTTCCACTCAACTTTCTTCTTCCTCTCTCTTCTCTCTTTTATATTTTTAACCTTTACCTTCCTCTCACATTTCCCACTCTTCTTTTCTTTTTCTTTCTGCTCTTCTATTTTCTGTTTTCTCCTATCTCGCCCCCACTGCTTCATTCCCTCCTCCTTCTTCTGTTGCTCTCTCTCTCTCTCTCTCTCTCTCTCTCTCTCTCTCTCTCTCTCTCTCTCTAACAATATAAAATTTTTTTTTTTTTTCAACTTTAGGTTAGTAAATAGTTTAAAAACAAAAAAATACAGATGAACACAAGAAGACGGAAAAAGGCCAAATACACTGGTTGTCTCTCTTTCTCTATGTATGTCTGTCCGTCTGGCTGTCTGTTTAGCATGAACACACCGATGGTGTCATCGCTTAACAAAACAAATGCGTTACAACAACGCTTTGTGTTCTGTTTAACTTGGCTGCCCCAAACCAAAAGATCATCTTCATCCGCCTTTATTACTTTGGCACTGTTTAATTAAGTAAACAACAAAATGAAAAACGAAAAGCACAAAGACATTACTTTGTTGCTGCTTTAATTCTTTCATTCTTATCTATTCACAGAGTTTATAATACACTCCATCTATCTATCTATCTCTCTCTCTCTCTCTCTCTCTCTCTCTCTCTCTCTCTCTCTCCATATATATATTGCCTATTTGGGCAGCAATCCCTCTTTTATAAACGTTTTGTTAAAAACGACTGACAATGTACTGCGGTTAAGTTTTTTTATTTAATTTTTCTTATTTTTTATTCAATTTTAAGATTTTAATGAAAATATATATATATATATATGTAAAATGCGAAGGATAAAACATGAAACTCCAAGTCGTGCTATCGACCGAATATTATGTATATTCAATAATATATATGTGTGTGTGTGTGTGTGTGTGTGTGTGTGTGTGTGTGTGTGTGTGTGTGTGTGTGTGTGTGTGTGTGTGTGTGTGAGTAACAAGCAATTAGACGGTCAGTGTTATATGAAACACTGCTTACAAAAAAATAAGAAGAAAAAATATCGTCTTTCTTTAGAGGGAGATGCAGTTGGCGTAATGGTTATCGCTGTGGTTAATGGGATCATAGCCATGAATAATGGAACCAAATTCAAATTCAGACAGAGGTTATTTATATTCACTTCATACTAACGCTCTCGTGAAAAGTATAAATCCATCTCTTCTCTGCCTGCAATTGTTGAAATGGTAGGCCAGATCGTGTCAGTTCGTTTTAGTAGGGCCTCAAGTCTAGAAGAAAGACAAAAAAAAAATAAATACAGAAGTGGTATGAACTCCATCAGGTTATACTGCGTTGCCGTTACTTCAGTACATGTAGTACCCCAACGACCCTCCAATGATTTCTTTCATTTGCCACATCCCTTCAGGACGTGGCAGGGGGGTGGGCGATTATAGTTCTTTATAACTTCCTTTTGTTGCTCTAAGTAATATTTAACTCTATACTACCCTTCTTTGTCCACGTTCTGTCGTGGATTAAAATAAACTCGTTAAGTGTCACTGATGTTACCGGTATTCAGACTTTCAATTTTTTCCGTTGTTTAGTCTCTCAGTCAAATAGTGCATTTTCCTACTCGTTTCCCTAATAATAGTTCCCAAATGATTCTTTCGTGTGGTTTCGACTTTCGTTATTGCACTCTTATTAGATATCTCTTTTTCCTTTATCGCTCTCCTTCTTTTCAGGACTGTAACATATTAGACGAAATTTCTGACAGTAGAGAAACCCCTCTCTCGCTCTCTCTCTCTCTATCTCTCTCTCTCTCTCTCTCTCTCTCTCTCTCTCTCTCTCTCTCTCTCTCTCATTCATCTGCGAATATTTTTGTGTTTAGTAATTTTAATGCTCATCACATCAAGTGGCTTAATCATTCTAATGTTATTGATGTTGTCACACTCAATTTTTTCGTTACTCAGTCTCTCAGTCAAATGCGATTTCCCTAAATAATCTGATCAATAATTTCCCTAATAAATCTGATCAATATTCTTCTTTACTTGATTTGTTCCTTACATCATCTCCTAGCTCTTGTCGAGCACCACAACTCTGTGTTCTTGGCAATTCGGATCACGCAGTGGTATCTGCTGATATTTCTTTTGGGTTGTCTATTAGAAAGGAACCTCCTATTCTCTTACCATCGTAGTAATTGGGACTCATTTCGTTACTTTCTTCGAACTGCCCCTTGAACTTAACCTTCCTATTGAGAACTCTGCCACCCAGGTTTCTTATTGGGTTAAAGCCGGCATCGATGCTTTTGTACCTTCTCGGAAATAGCAGGTAAAACCAGAATCTTCTCCTTGGTTCACACCGGCCTATTCAGTCACTATACTTCACAGGAATCAGTTTTTCCGATTGTACCAGCGTGATAGTTCCGATCACGGCAGACGCCATTTTGTCTCTGCTCGTAATAATTGTAAACGTGTTCACAAAGTGGCTATGTTTTTGTTTGCGGATAGAATGGGGTGCCATATAGTCTCTAACAACTTTAGTTCTCTTAACTACTGTTGGTTCTGTAATAGTGTCTTAAACAAGAGCAAGTCTTCTACCCCCCCCTCTCTTCACTCAATATGAGGTGTTAATATCGTCTACTGATAAAGCACAATGTCTTGCTCGTAAGTTCTCTTCCAAATCTACTCTGGACTCATCTGGAGTATCTTTGCCTGACTTTCCACTGAGTCTCTATTGAGTGATATACATATAACTCTGATCCCCTCAAAGCATGTGGACTTGATGATATCCTTGTAATAATCCTCAAGAAATGCACTCCTGAACTGGCTCCTGTTCTCTCTCAACTCGACAATAAATGCCTTGCAGCTTCTTGCTCTGGAAGAAAATTATTTTCTAAAGTTTCAATCTTTAAGAACTCAGACGAACCGTCTGATCCTTCTAACTATAGGACTATTAGCCTTCTGCCTCTTTTTGGTGAAGCATTTCACTTCTAAAGGCATTTCGCTTGTCTAGGTCAACTGTTGATTAATAACGTTTATTGCTGAAAAAGTCTATCGAGTCTTAGATAAGAATAGTGAAGCTCGGGTTATAGCTGTGGTTATCTCGAAGGCACTTGACAGAGTTTTGCATACTTGTCTTCTTCACAAACTGAATACTTACGATATTTCTGGACGATTCTTTCTTATCAAATCACAAAATGAAAGTTACCTTGAACGGCTATTGTTGTAGATTTTTTATCCTTGGACCTACGTTGTTCCTAATTTTCATCAGCGACCTTGGCATCAGTTCTCGATTCTCAACTGTGTATCTATGCTGATGACACAACCATTTACTTCTGTCTCAATAGTAAGTCTGAACTGTTCAATAAGGTCAAATGATGTCAAAAACGACCTTCAGTCTGTTGTTAACTGAAGCAAAAGATATCTTCATTATTTACATTATTCGGACTATTGTCCTCATCCTTATCGCCATATTTATTACAACATTTCGGCCGTTGTACGCTTCGGCCTTCTTCAGGTGGTTGGAATGTCGAACTTAACCCTTTATTTCGCTCACTGGGGTAGACTGTTCTAGTTCCACGTGCCATGTTTAATGGATGTCAGTTATCTGTTATCTCCTGTTAATTTCCCTCTGAAAGTTCTCCACTGCCTTAACCGGGTATTGAACTCACACTCTTTGGGTCCTGTCACTGGATCAAAGTAAACGTGCCATGTGTCCTTGAGGACATCTGTGTATGAATTTCTGGGTATTATAAACCTAATGTCTTCAGAAATTATTTTTACCAGTCCTCTAATTTAAAGTTTTTGCTGTTATCATTTCATGTTTTTACCAGAGCTCATATTGCAACTTTTGTTGTTGGTATCGCTTTTCTCTGGCACTCCTTATTACTGGTTCCCATATTGTATTCATTTCTATGCTTGGTCGGCTTAGGAGATTTTTGTGGCCTAGCATATGTGCTGATTCCTTAAGTTTATGAATTTTCCAATGGTGTTCCTTGTCTGTGATCCAAACCTGATCCCACAGAGGGCGGTGATCTCCCTTCTCTCTCCATGTGTGGTCAGCCACGCCTGATTTTTCCACTTCCCCTCGTGTTACAGCTTTCTGATATTCTTGAAGCCTTACCTTAAAGGGTAGCCTGTCTCCCCTTTTATATTGCTGAGGACAATAGTCCGAATAATGTAAATAATATACATAATACCTCATCTCGAAAATTTAGACAAAAAGATATCTTGTTAATTTTAACGCCTCCAAAACAAAACAGCTCACAATTAATCATCTAAGAAACCCCTGTCTACCTTCCGTCAGCAAGGCTGATGCTAAATTCCAGGAGAGTGACTCATTGCACCTTCTCGGGCTAACGTGTTCCGATTACAAATGGAAAGATTATATTGAATTCATTGCTACGTCTACTATAAGGAAAGTTGTTTTTCGCCTGAATCTATCTTGCATATTTATAATATATATATAGTTTATAGTCTCCTGCATGTGGTATGATGCTACTGTTATATATCTAAAAATCCTTGAAAAAATCCAAAAAAGAATCTGCAATATCATTGGTTCTGATCTGGCATCTCGACTTCACTCACTTTCCTACCGCCGTAATGTAGCTTCCCTGTGCCTTTTCCGTAAATATTTTCATGGTAATTATTCTGATGAACTTTCCTCTATGGTACAATAGATTTTATGAATTTAAGCGCAGTACTAGATTGGTGACAATATCTCATCTTTTCGTAAGTTTTCTTTAGTTCTATGCTAACAGTTTCTTTTCTCGCACTTTTCGCTTGTCGAACACTCTTCTGACTTCTTGCTTTCCAGTCAAGTTTGATCTTCAAAATTTTAATTGCAATGCCAATCGTTATCTTCTGTTTTCTTGTTATAGTGGAACACACCTATTCTATTGTTAATAGACTCTCCCACGTATAATAAGTAGGAGTAATAGCTAAGTCGCTCAGTGAGTTGGTCAGTCAGTCGACTGGCTGATCGGTTGAACTCTCTGCCTTCGAAACCCGAAAGAGGCTACGCCGAAGGGCGGATTCTCTTTCGGGGAGGTAAACCGACCATGAACTCGTTTATACGGGTTCAATGGGCATATTTTTGGCCGAGCCCACGGGCTCGGAGATCCCACGTTAAACCGGCCTTGTACCACATGATGCCCTCGTGGGGGGGGGTGACTAAATATCGAGTTGGTCAGTCAGTCGATGTCGGACGACCGTTAGTCGGATATTAAAGTATCAGCGACCACCACTAGATTTCTCTGCGTCATTACCTATTATATCAAGTTCCTAACGTTTTGTACGTCGAACCTTTTTAGGACCGATTTAGTGAAATACAAGCCTCCACTGTGAAACTACTCTACAACACTTGACGACGAGGATTCTAATTCATACGGAGGAAGAAAAATTTTCGTTCACTCTACAACACTTCTTAACTCCTGTCCTTTCATTTTTCTCATTTAATAATGTTTTGTTTTTTTCATATATTCTTTAACACTCAGTAACCCCCTGCCTCTTACAGGCGGGGGTTACTGAGTGTGAAAGCCATTGTCTTGCTTGGGATGGAATGATTAAAAAAAAGTAGGTGATCAAGACTCTCCACATCTTCCAGTCTTTTGTTGCGCAAATAACTTTTGACTTTTTACCACCCCTCTTTGTCCGCGTTCTGCCATCCATTCACACAAACTCGTTAAGTAGTTGGTTATGGCTCTCCATGTCATCCTGTATTTTGTTGCTCTAAATATTTTACGCTTTTCTATTTGTCTGCGTTCAGATATCCATTCAATAAATTCGTTAAGTAGGTTACTCGTTGTTTCCCTTAGTTTCTCTTACCTTCAGTATGTCCAGTGTGTATTAAATTCTCCAAGCCTTATTTCCCCTTTACGTGTCCCAGAAATGTCAACTGTTTCTTCCTGTACACTATTTACATTATTTGGGCTATTGTCCTCATCTTTGGTGCCAATAGTCAGAATAATGTAAATATTGTACATAATACCTCATCTCAGAAATATAGACAGATACTGTTTCTTTCTGAATGTAATTATAAGATTCCTTGTAGTTTCTATTTTCTTTAAAATTTCCTTATTGATCTTATGTTCTGTGTATGATATTCTTAACTTACGTCGGTAGAACCACATCTCTGTTGTTACTTGAAACAATAGAGATGTGGTTTTATCGACGAATCTTTATCTGTGACGTAATTGTCAAGCATTTATTGCAATAAAGAAGATTGTATATTATATAGTAATTCAGCACTCTTTTCGCTATTTCTAAATATTTTTTCTCTTTTAATATTTTAATATCTTATTTTCTGGGAGGCATGTTATGATATTCTCGGCAATCCTCGGTAGAAACTCGAAAATACGAAAAATGTTTCTCTAAGCACTAGTGTAAAAATAATAGTTATCTCTAACTCTATCTCTTTCTTCTTCTATCTCCTTCCACTTCGCTCTCTTTTTCCAGAATTTTGATCAAATCTTTATTTTTTCTACACTCTTTTAATTTTAAAAATATGTATTCAAATTTCCATGATAGAAGATTGGTAGATGACTTATTATCTTCCATTAATTATACAGACTTAATTTCAGAAAATTTGTCGTGTTATCTATTGTTAAAATTTGCCTCCCAAATAATAATAATAATAAAGATAATAATGAAAAAGAAAACGAAGTCCCTCACTGCTGATTCTGAATAAATTTGAATTATCTAATGTTATGCTTTTCAAAAGCCTTTTCTAAATAATACACACTTGTTTCTTGTGCTGACACATAAATTTAGCTTAAATGCTATTTCATTTAATAAATATGATCTAAACACAGCAAAAGTCAATTGTAACTGATTCTGTTTTAACTCCACTCCACTCCTTAGCATGTAAAAACAAAAAAGACAATCCCATGATGCCTCATTCATAAATGACCGAATTCCTTAAATAACTGAACTCTTCCTCTTTTCACTAACTCTTCATTCATCATCATTATTAGCTATATTTACACACGCATAATTAACCACAATCCATTCTTCTCATCTCCACATCACTTTTTCTTCCCCTCTTCCCCTTCTCTCGCTTATCCCCTCTCTGTAATTAAAACAAAACATTTCATCCCGATATTTTCTCCCTTCTTCCTCCTTCGCATTCAACGGTAATTCTATCATTTTTTTTTCTAATAGAGTTACTTCCCTTTCCGACTATAAGCGCCGCATCCCCGACAAATTACTCGAGCATTTAATAATATGCTTGCTTATGATAAAATTATCACAGCAGATTTGGACTAAATTCAGAACGTTTCACATAATTCATATATTTTGCATCTGATCTTCAATCAATGCGTCAACATTCAACCTAAGTCTAACGCAAACCTATGCAAAAATATGACTGCACATTTTTAAATAGACGTTATTGTGAATTAATAATGGAGGTCAGTACTAAAAGGTGGAACTAGCAATTTTAATCTTACCTCAATGGCTAATTGCAGGTACACTTCTTGAAGGAGGAAACAAACGGAAGTGAGTTGTGCGCTGAATTACACAGAAATTCACGTTATGAGATTAAAACAAAAACAAGTTATATTTAAATCAATATATAATAGTAATAATCTTATGGATATTTACTGAACTGATTATAACATTGAACATGGAAAAATAGAGTGAACAGGAATTTGAGGAAAATCGGCATTCGTAAGTCTAGTTTTCAAAAAAAAATGTTTTTTTACAATGATGTTTACTCTTTACAAGGCCCAGGAGTCACTCGCGGTAGTGGGTTACAGAGTTAGAGGGACGGATATCTGGGGAAGATAACGGTTAACCCTAGACTTGGACAGGTTAGGATTGTAGTGATCGGGAAAACATCCTCTTGGCTGGGACGACGCACACTACCCCAGAACCTCCCAACTGGGGAATTCAAGCCTCATTGGGGATTCAGAGCAGTGCTTTGTGACACTCGCTATTTTATCAACATTTGTTTTTTTGTTTTTTTTTGTTTTTGTTTTTTTTTGTTTTTTTTTTTCTACCTACATTTATATACGTTACAAATACAACTAAGCGGATTTTAGCGTCATCCTGTTTTGTTTTGTTTTTTTTTGGGGGGGGGGGGTCACCCAAATCCGTGAAATTGCTTTGCTCATACTAAGCCTCGAAAAAACATTATTTAAAATTCACTATTTTTTATCTATAATGTTGAATGTGTTTAATTATCCAACTTTTTAGCAAGAAAAATCTCAAGTTGATGTTAAAAATTGTCGCAAAACATTGTTGATTTATTTAAGATGGAATGATCTATTATGACATGTCTCTAATTTCTATTTAGATACATTATATTTATTTTCAATTTTTAATAGTTGAATTGTTCCCCTATATTATATATGATCCATTATTGTACATAATTAGGTTACAATAAAATTTATATTTTATACGAATACCACCTTATGAAAATTGAGATGTAGTAAAATGAGGACCCATATCATAGATTCGGAGGAGGGACATAAAACCCTTAAACCAGATCCTGCTCTTGAGAAGCAGTTCGTGGGAAGAAGCTGTTCGAGTGGAACTTACATCTCACCAATGAAATACAAAGGGAATGAGGGTGGTTCGCTTCAATGGGTGTGGCATGGTGGGGCCTTAGCCGTGAAGTTTATAACTAGTGGAACTATGGAAATAGCGATAGAGAAGTGAGAGGCTTGCGACGTTTCCTCTGTGTAAAATAATTTGTCACCGACAAAGACTCGGAAACACTCTATCGATACTGGAATGTGAAAACTGGACGGCTCTTGCTCATATATGACAACAGAACTCTATTTTTTTGCGATACAGAGAACCGACCATTTTTTTTTTTTTGTTGTTTCCAGCACCTTTAGTGATGGATCATATGTAGGATTCCCACTTGAGGTCTGGATTGAATGTGTTCCAATAGGAACTCAAGGTACGGGACCTTCCTGGAGGGACCTTCCTCTTCATTGTGATTGGTGATAGTTCTGAGTTCGACCAGCGATGATGGAGTGTAGCCAATGCTCACTTAACAACCACAATCAGCTATAAAATATCATAAAATAGAAATTTTTAAAATTCGAGCTGCTCGGTACTGTACGTTGTGCAAAAGGTTGAATCATGATGTTTTTCTCTTTCTGAAAAATCAATCAAAAGAAATAAAAGGAGAAATAAATAAAATTTTACTTGTATTTTAACAGTATGCAAACCGAAGTATTGTACAGAATATAAAGCTGATTTTGAACTGTCTTTATTGTGTTTACTCTTAAATACTGTACTTTATTAACATTTAGAAATAAATTATAAATGTTACAAATGGTGCAAACGTGATATTACAGCTAGTGAAGCTGGTTAACACAAGCCCATTAAACGCGTAGTATATTTGAAACTAGCTTAAAAACCGCACTATCGGGCTACAATTATGCTAGCCCCTGCGGAAGGTTCTTGATTGGGCCTTCGACTTGCTCAAAGATACTAAGTCTTTGCATATTCTCAGCATTAGTGACTCTCCTTGCTGCCGTAAGATCTGGATTTTCATTTGCACGGGACTCTTTCTCGTTGCACCCCTGACTCTTTTGATTGCAATCTGGTCCTCTGGTGGCAAAGATTTCTTTTTGCAACGCATACTGATGCCGTACGCGATAGGCAACAATAAACTACAGAAGAACTCAAAATTGATCGCTACATTTAAGTATTGCATTAATATTTCAGCTTACCTTTCAAAGGTTCAACGATAATTCTTCTGTCGCCACTTAATTTAAAGACAATTTTATGTACCGTAAATCCTTATTTTTCGTACAAACACTTATTTTTATTTCATGGGTGACTTTCGAAAGATTTCGCAATTAATTTCAATTATTCCCAAATTTACTTCCAAGTTATAAAAATTGTTACCGTAAAAAATCACATAAAATAATCGCCGAAAACAATCGCAGTAATGAAAACTTGGGAATCGAAAATTTCAGGATTGCGGATTCGGATCCGACCCGGACTGGTTTTAATTTGTTTACAGGGTCGGCTTGATTCATAAAATAGTATGACATGTTGTCTTCATAATTATTGTCATATTCATAACATTTCGGTCGTTGTACGCTCCGGCCTTCTTCAAGTGATATACGTTGGAATTTTGAAACGAACCCATTGCTTTGTCCAATGAGCTAGACAGTTCTAGTTCCACGTGCCATGCCTTTTCTGGATATCTCAGTTTCAGTTATTTCCCTTTCGAAATTCCAACATATATCATCTGAGTAATGCCGGAGCGTACAAAGGACGAAATGTCGTGAATATGACGATAAAGATGAGGACAACAGTCCGAATAATGTAAATAGTTACAATTCTCCATCTCAGAAATATATATATATATATATATATATATATATATATATATATATATATATATATATATATATATATAAAACCATAAGGTAAGATAGCTGTGAAAGTATTTCTTCGTGTATGTTCTTCTTCATCAAATATTTTAGCATGTCTGCGTGGTGATATTTTTGTCAATAGGATAAAGCACAGGGAGTAGAGGATTTATGACTTTTCTGAAATAGCTATAGCCTATATTTAAATTCAGTTCACTGATTCTGTTTTCTCTGTTACTAACCATTACGCCACACTAGAGCTCTATATCAAAATATGATAAAATAGAGAAAAAAATGACACAGTATGATACAAGGCCATAGAAAACATGGACAAAATAAAATAATGAATAGTCGTCTTTGCTAAAGAATGACATTTACTTCTTTTTAAGTAACAGAAAAACTAAATTCTCTCAAATGGATCCTGAGCACAAAATATACTGTATTCATATTCTTGCAAATCATCCCTCCAGAGCGTATCCCAAGCATGAGATAAATAATATACGTCTTTTCAGTAAGGTATAAATTGTACTAAGAGTAATAATAGTTTTGACAGGTGCCTATTTGTGGATCTCATAGATTCAATACAGATAGCGTAAAAAATCTCTCCCCTTGAATTGCGATACTTAAAAAGACGCATTATCCAAAAGTTTAATCAAACATGTAATAAGGCACAATACTAACAATACAATGAGATTCTCTAGAGAAAAATCTAAACTGTGTAGCTTATTTATGCTGATATTTAAAAAAGAAAGAGAGAAAAGAAGAAGAAAAACACAATACAAATGACAAAAAGAACTCACAAAAGTTCATAATAACAGCATCTTCCCAACAATTATTGCTACCACGACAGTAAATAATACTTCGTTTTAAAAAGGAAGTGTGCAGACGATAAAAGTCATGGTCGCCCCATACCAAATGCTGTCGGGAAGGAATCAAGGTCTTCTTGTTAATAACTAAGTTGGCAAGCAAAATGACCATAATTATGATACGACAGCTCTTTATGGGGTTGCCTCCGGCAACCAATGTCTACTCTTTGTATTTTCCTTTGAGTCGTTAGTTTCTTTTTTGATTTTATTTACTTATTTTTATTTTATTTTTTTTTATTTTTTTGCTGCTGCGTCCAATCCTCGTCCCTTAATAGATGATGATTAAAAACAAAAATAGGAGAAAGAAATACAAAAATTTACTCAATCCCTTTTTTGTGTTACAGTCTATGAGTAAACGAGAAAAGAGAGGGTAAGAAAGAAAGAGGGAAAATAAGAAGCGATCATTCCTGTTTAATTAACGAATGCGAATGACCGTGTTTCCTATTTAGAACATTATGAGACAGTACGTTGCTTGTATGTATATGTAATGTATACGCGTAAGAAATAGTATATCTACTGCATATATATAAGAGACGCTGTGTACAAATATGCCTAAGACAAAACGCGTTTTGTATACACAAGCTAAAAGGTATAGAGAATCTTAATATATAAATTTGTTTGTTCGTACTTAGAAACCCCTAAAGCATAAATCATACAGCATACACTAACATAAATTATCTTACAACTTCGAAAACAAAATCAATTAATCCTATGAGCAACTAGCTCGTAGAGGTACTTTTTTTTAATATCATGTCCCATCAGGACGTAGACGATCATGACTCTCCGCAGCTTCCTTTCTTTAATATCTGTGAACTGTCATGACATCTTGGAAGAAAAAGCATGGTGGTTTAATGTTGTTTTCTCCACGACTTTGACTGGAGATTAGAGCTTCTATTAGACTGGTTTCCACTAAATGAAACAGAGACGAATCTGCTCTGCTAAAGGGAGTAGAGAAGAAATTGATTCATGACTTTACCATGAGTATTTGTGCGATAATGAATGCAACAAACTAGGCAGTAATTTGAACCCGACTTGCTTCCTTTCCAAGTAATATACACCAGGTTGTACTAGGTTATATTATATAAATAACAGAATAATCCTTGACAATCTTACTATCTATAAATCCATACAAAAATGTTTTTATAGATTCAATTTTTATATATCGTTTTCTAGAGCCAATCTTTCATGATAATTTTTTAAGTTTCCGAAAGATAGAGATATTGATGTCTTTGTATTTATAATTAAAATAAAAAATTACCGATCCATAAGATCGACTCAATAAAATTGTATAGAAAACCTATATATATATATATATATATATATATATATATATATATATATATATATATATATATATATATACATATATACATATATATATTTATATATATATATATATATATATATATATATATTTATGTATTTTGGCAGTAATCTCTCTTTTATAGACATTTCATTAAAAAAGGACTGACAAGGTTCAGTTTTTTATTTAATTTTTCTTGTGTTTTAAAAAGAAGAAATAAATAAATGCTGGACTGCAGTACCTTGTCAGTCGTTTTTAATGAAACTAATGTATAACCGGTTCGAATTCCAGTCGAATCAATTACATTCACTTACATGCTAATATCTTTGAGAAAGGTATGAATCCTCTTCTTCTCTCCTCCTGCTATGAGTAAATAGCAGAACAGAAGGGGTTACACAGCCATGGATGGCAACTGGTTTACTGCAGAATGAAATGGCAACCTACTGCGGGAAAAAAATCACCCTCGTCAGTCATGTATCGAAAGCGTGTATCACGCATAGCACATAACTGACTGATATATATATATATATATATATATATATATATATATGAAGAAAAATATACGGAAAAAACAAACAAAAATCCTAATATGCAATTATGCCGTTTTAATGTTAATATAATGTCAACGTCGAACGTTTCGGTCTAGTAGACCATCTTCAGGACATATTCATAAAACATAATTAACATTAGACTATATTTAATTCAACATGAAAAGACGATGGACATAAACACCCGACGTTGACATTATATTAACATTAAAACAGCATAATTGCATATTAGGATTTTTGTTTGTTTTTTCCGTATATTTTCTTCATACTGTCGGATCTATATCCATATATTTGCTTATATATATATATATATATATATATATATATATATATATATATATATATATGAATGTTGATACATGTTTCAGAACTTTAATTTTCTTCATCAGCAAAAAATTTACTGTTTTATTTTTATGTTCAAATTTAAAGTACGATACAGACTTGTAACTGACAATAACTAAAAAGTAGAAAAAGAATTTAATTCAAAGAATTATTATTATTATTGTTGTTGTTGTTGTTGTTGTTGTTATTGTTTCTATCTAATCACCTATAAAAAAAAATATCACCACAGAAACTATTATAGTATATACACGTTTCATTATTCTTCCTAATTTCAATCCTGATATAATGAGAATGTAACTACTGTATAAATGGTAATAAATGCTTATAGGCCAAATTTGACTACATATCGTATCGCAACTGAGCACCAAGGAACACTATGGCGGGAAAATATTTTTACAAAGAATATTAGATTTCGTGAACTTGTTGAAAATTTTAAAAAATAATAAGCATAGATTTCGTTATACGATTGCAAATTCGTAAAGAGACAAGATGCAATTTTTGTAACTAAAAATATTCTTTCATTTATTTTATGCTAAAACATTCTGCACCATTTCTAAATTTAAACAAATTACACGTTTGAATTTCAAACGCATCCTGAAAGTTCAGAATAATTATGTTAATATGAAACTTATGACTATCTTTTCGTTTGAATACTCACCTCTTCGTTTTGGTTTCAAATTTAACGATTTTTTTTAAAAAGGGGGGAAGATACCATGTTATCCATACAATTCCCCAATTTATATTAATGTAGAATACTCGTGAAAAATTTCACGTTTTTACTATTTTAATTATCTAATGAATCTTAATTCTTAAGTTAACTTATGGCGAGTTCTACGACAATAAAATCTCAGTAGAAATTCCCCTATCACATCGTTAAATATTTGAGCTTAACAATTATTCCAAAATATTGTAATAACAATCATAAATATGAACGCTAGTCCTTATTTGAAGTAAGGCGTTCGAATGAAAATTGACAACTTTTTTTCTATTTCAGTGAAACGAACGTTAAACAAAGGAGAGTGTTATCGCTTCTTCTATATTCCCTTCTTTCTTTCATTTCCTCACTGAAACGAAAGTCGCGTCTCATATTTTTCTCATTTTCCACGTGATCAGAACGGAATAGTCCATTATTTATGAGGTGTTGGCAGGGCGTAACAGTCGCGATAACTAAGGAAGTAAGGGAGAGACAACCAGATTTATAATATAATGTTATGTCTGTCTATATCTCTGAGATAAGGTATTATTATTGTTTACATTATCTACATTAGTTCTACGCCTTCGAACCAACTTCTTTATCCACTGGGCCATGTACATATGGCGCAGTGGATAAAGACTTTGGTCAGATCCAGTGACTATACCAAAAGCGTTGTTAGTTCAATACCAGGCTACAGCAGTGGAGACACCAAAACTTGGAGAGTTTAGTTAAAGGTTGAGTTGAGTTAAAGGGAAATAACTGAGACATCTGGAAGAGGTATGGCACGTGGAACTAGAACAGTCTACTCCGGTGGACGAAATAAAAGGTTCGGTTCGAAATTCTAATCACCTAAAGAAGATCGGGGCGTGCAACGGCCGAAACGTTGTGAATATGGCAATGAAAATGAGGAGAACAGTCAGAATAATGTAAATTATGTATATAATGTTATGTAATAAAATCTATATGGCGGTTTGAGGTATCTATAACAGTAAATGGTTCTTTAGGGCTATTGATTATGCGAGTGAATGTGTAAGCTCTTGCTACTGTCAGGACTTGTGTAGAAAAAATGCAGTAAATTAATATACGGTAAATGAAATGAATTAACAGATTATTCCCAGTTTTTTCTTGATCTTGATAGTAGTCTTAGTTTTCCCCTCATTTAGATAGTAGTCTCACTTTGCCCTTGATCTTGATAGTAGTCTCAGTTTTTGCCCCTGATCTAGATAGTAGTCTCAGTTTTCCCCTGATCTAGATAGTAGTCTCAGTTTTCCCCTCATCTAGCTAGTAGTCTCAGTTTGCCCTAGATCTAGATAGTAGTCTCAGTTTTCCCCTGATCTACATAGTAGTCTCAGTGTGCCCTTGATCTCGATAGTAGTCCCAGTTTTCCCCTGATCTAGATAGTAGTCCCAGTTTTCCCCTCATCTAGATAGTAGTCTCAGTTTTCCCCTGATCTAGATAGTAGTCTCAGTGTGCCCTTGATCTAGATAGTAGTCCCAGTTTTCCCCTCATCTAGATAGTAGTCTCAGTGTGTCCTTGATCTTGATAGTAGTCTCAGTTTTCCCCTCATCTAGATAGTAGTCTCAGTTTGCCCTTGATCTTGATAGTAGTCTCAGTTTTCCCTCATCTAGATAGTAGTCTCAGTTTGCCCTTGATCTTGATAGTAGTCTCAGTTTTCCCCTCATCTAGATAGTAGTCTCAGTTTGCCCTTGATCTTGATTGTAGTCTCAGTTTTCCACTGATCTAGATAATAGTCCCAGTTTTCCCTTGATTTATATAGTAGTCCCAGTTTTCCCCTGATCTAGATAGTAGTCTCAGTTTTCCCCTGATCTAGATAGTAGTCTCAGTTTTCCCCTGATCTAGATAGTAGTCTCAGTTTTCCCCTGATCGAGATAGTAGTCTCAGTTTTCCCCTGATCTAGATAGTAGTCTCAGTTTTCCCCTGATCGAGATAGTAGTCTCAGTTTTCCCCTGATCTAGATAGTAGTCTCAGTGTGCCCTTGATCTTGATAGTAGTCTCAGTTTTCCACTGATCTAGATAGTAGTCCCAGTTTTCCCTTGATTTATATAGTAGTCTCAGTTTTCCCTTGATCTAGATAGTAGTCGAAATCACTAACGTTTCGACATTCATTGATTCCAAAATTTCGTTCTCTTTTACACAAACAGATTAAGTGAATAATGAATTCAAATTCCGTTTCTTTTTTAATCAAACTCGATCAAAAACCTATAGACATATTTATTGAACCTAAGGGAACGTTTTAACGTAAAAAAAATGTGTTCCTCGTAGACAAAGGAGTCTTGTGTGTGTGTGTGTGTGTGTGTGTGTGTGTGTGTGTGTGTGTGTGTGTGTGTGTGTGTGTGTGTGTGTGTGTGAAAGAGAGAGAGATAAGAAATATACGTACTTGTTTTAACTGTCTGGACAAAGCCAAAAGGTTCTAAGTGTTATACAAACTAAAAAGTGAGCGACTGTTTACTCCATTTTGGAAGAGTTCGTATTGAATGACTTTAAACACCTGAAGCTGAGGGCGTCTCAGCTTATAACTAACTCTTTCTCTTTTCCTCTATTTTTTTTCTTTCTCCTGTTTCACTATAGCAACAACAACCAAATAGCTGCGAGTTTCACACCAACTCTTACCTTCGTGACGCAGAGAATGGAAAGTGCCCGGCAGGAAAAAAAAAGGGAAGGACTGAATTGGCGACATGAAATTTACTTGTCAACTAATGTTTTCATTAGATACGAACACGCATCGTCGAAAGATTCACTAATTTCCACTTCCGTATTGAAGTAACTGCTTTCTTTGATTGTTGGATTTTGTAGACAGATACTAGGCACATAGGTTACAGGGTACTTGCGTGGTGAATGGATACATATACGTACACACACACGAGGGTCGCACTGAAAATGATGCCTCATACTTTATTATTTTAGTCCGGGACGTCACAAGCGAAAGTTGATGGCATCGTAGTAGAAGATTAACCTTTACGCTATTATTTTAATGCAATAATACAAGCAGCCATTATTATAACGGACAGAAGGAAACCACAACTACGATAGTTAGCAATATGAAAAGGAAGAAAACATACTATAGAATGAGCTAACCGATTATCGCTCCACACACGTCAGAACTCGATCGATCAAATATTATGCACAGCGGCTAAAAAATGGAAACGTGAGGAAAGAAAACAATGTCAATAACATATATATATATATATATATATATATATATATATATATATATATATATATATATATATATATATGAAATGGACCGTCCGACAATTATTTTAATATATTTTATGTTAAATACGTTATTTTATAGATACAAATATTTCAGTAAATGCTCTGTTTATCATAAACAGAGCGTTCAAGAGAAATCATGGGAAATTTATAGTTTAAGAACTGCAATTTAACCATGTTAACCAGATGCTTCTTCTGTAGCTAAATGGAAAAGCACGTCAGGCTATATGACGATTCCGTGTAGGATACAGGTTCGATTCCTGTCGGACGACACACATTTTCTATGAGATTTCTCGAACATTCATTTACTTAAATATCTGTATCTGTAAAAATAACGTATAAACAATATATATATATAGAGAGAGAGAGAGAGAAATAAAAAAAAATCCATTGGTATATAATCCTAGTAATATAAAAATATTAAAATTGATCCACAAAAAAAGAGTTCGATCTATTTTATTTATTCAGAGCAATATAATTAATAACCAAACAAATCCTTTTACCTCATATGGGGAAAAGGCTATTTCTTCAGGCGACGAAAGTGATCGTCTGTCTTTTCAACCCCGGTATGGAATGAAATGAAGTGCATATCTGTTTAGAGGAGGGGAGATGTATCAGTTAACAGTGAGGAACTGAGATTGGGAGTTAAAGAGTAAAGTTAAACCTTAACTTAAAACGCCTTTTACACCTTCCACTGTTTTCAATCAGACGCTAGTCCAATAAAGTCCTTGATAAAGTCGCACAAAGAATGAAACGCGTCGACTAAGTTTTCCTTTTGTATTTATTCATATATATATATATATATATATATATATATATATATATATATATATGTATGTATGTATGCATGTATAACTCAGTGTCAACAACCAATGCTTTTGTTTGCATCTGGTTGTCTTGATTTAATATAAATTGTCTCGAGGATTTTGAAGATTAAAGATAGAGCCAGCCTGTGTAAATATAAAAGTGAACATTGAAGTCAACACTTAGAGGCGACAGGCTGTTTCATGCTAGACGTAATCGCCAGGCCTGAAGATTGCGTCTAGCATGAAACAGACTGTCGCCTCTAAGTGTTGACGTCTGTTCATTATATATATATATATATATATATATATATATATATATATATATATATATATAGAGAGAGAGAGAAAAGAGAGAGAGAGGAGAGAGATTGAGAGAATATAGAGATTAAAATAATAGTCTTACTAATTCAGGAGTTAATGAATGAAAATATTTTATTTCAGGACTTCACTGAACATTTGTGAGATTCGATTGCTAACAATTATTTTACCGAACCATTATCTATCTATCAATCTATCTGTATCTTTACATTTTTTTAAGCATTTCACCCCAAGCAAGGCGAGAATGCCACTAGCACGCAAGATGTTACTTAGAGTGAGAGCGGAGTGTGTTTGAGGAAAGGATATAGAGAAGGACGCTGATCAGGATCAAAGCATCAGAAGATGTTGATTGACATTAAATTTGAATATTTGAAGATTATAGCTATCAGGGAAGCAAGCAAGAAGAGGGGACACTATTTACATTATTCGGACTATTGTCCTCATCTTTGTCGCCATATTTATTACAATGTTTCTGCCGTTGTACGCTCCGGCCTTCTTCAGGTGTTTGAAATGTCAAACTGAACCCTTTATTTCGCTCACTGGGGTAGACTGTTCTAGTTCCACGTGCCATGTTTAATGGATGTCAGTTATCAGTTATCTCCTGTTAATTCCCCTCTCCAAGTTCTCCACTAACTTAACCGGGTATTGAACTCACACTCTTTGAGTCCTGTCACTGGATGTAACCAACGCATTTATCCACTGTGCCGAGTGTCGACAAAGATTCGGACAATAGTCCGAATAATGTAAATAATGTACATAATACCACATCTCAGAAATATAGACAGATACTGAAGAAGAAGGGAAGTGCGTAAGAAGAAAGCTGTTACAGTAGAACAGGCGATTACATTTAACTGTTTCGAAATTAAAAGAGTAGGAGAGAGATGCCAACCTAGTAGCACGCTAAAATTCATGCAGTTGGGCATCGACGTTTATATATATGATATTCCTTATAAAATACTCGAATATTTGAATGTGTTTGAATTCTAGGCTTCTAAAGGTATGCCAGTATGTAAAAAAAAAAAAAAAAAACTACCTACTGATAACATTAAGTTCTTGATAATCTCCGGAACGGTCATTATTGTTAGAACTAAATATGAAGTTCAGGCAATTTTACACAATTTCGATACCGATATTTCTTTTCGTTTTCTGTTTTAATCATTTCACCCCAAGCAAGGCAAAAAAGCAAAGCTAATGACTGTGAGAAAATAAGAAAAAAAAATGATTAAAGAAAGAAAACAATAAAAGAACAGAATGTGCTTCAAATTTTTTTTTTTTTTTTTTTTGAAACAAGAAAATATGAAAATACATGAAAGGATAAATATTTTATTAGATCATGAATATAATATTTGCACGTCAGAGAAATGTACAGAATCTACGAATTAAATAAAAATCATGATTTAAGAATACGTATTATTATTTCTCTCATAGGTTTTAGCTCCAGTTTTGTTTTCGCTTTTGCGATTTTTTATTTTTATTTATTTATTCATGAAGACAGCCATAGTTGTTTCCCTCTCGAACTACTTGACTATAAAAGAAATGGTCGAACCTCACTTATGGGCAGTAGTCAAATTGCATTGAATAAAGCTTCACTATAAACTTAAATGTTCGTCTGTTTTTCTTCACAATTCATTTATTGCTATTTTCCGAGCCAGCAATCGACACAGTGTCATCTGCGTATTTTACATTGTTAAGATTACGCCCAATGATAATAAATCCTGGTATGGTCTCCAGTTTTTTTAGAATAGCATCTCTGTTGAGGATGAATAAATTTGGGGAGAAAACTCATCCTTTTCTCATGCCCCTTTCTTTTTGTGCAGTTACTCAATTCATCTTCTGTTCGTATGTAGACAGTTCTTGATTATTCTAACATATTTTCCAAATAGATTGAGTTTTCCTAGCAGTTCAAATAGATCTTTGCACCATACCTTGTTAAATGCTTTTGCATAATCTATAAAACATAAGTGCACATATTTCTGTACTTGTATTGCAGTCTGATATCATTCTAATCAGGAATATCGCATTTCTCGTTCCAACGTCCTTGAAAAAGCTGCACCTTTTTGTCATATTTCCGGATTAATTCTACTTCATACTCTATTCATCAGGATTCGCATCATTAGTTTGGTTGTGTGGCTCATTAAACTGATTGACCGATGGAGCTCACATTTATTTGCACTTAGGTAATTTTACAAGAATGGATTTAATGTGGTCCTCCATTATGTCAGCACTGTTGCATATTTTATTTATTAATTCTTTGATTTTTATTATGCCGAAATCATCTTAGAATTTGAGTATTATTTTTGTTACGATCTCATCAGGTCCTTTTTTTTGGTTTTTTTTTTTTTTACAACTGGGATTTTATCCAAGGAATATTTGTCCTAAGATGATCTGTTCTACACTGCTGAGAATCACCCATCCGCAAAACAAAGACCAATCATTCAGAGATATATTCAGACGCAAAGATGAAAAGTAAAAAAAATGTTTGGGTGTAACTGGTTAGGCAGATCTGTTTCCTGGTCAGCTAAAGACTAGTGAGACGTTATATAACAGGCTGCTCAATGTGCAAGTGTACATCAGTGTATATATGTAGAGTAGTATGAGTATTTACTAAACTTACACTTGTCTGATCTCAATACTTCAACATGTGTGCGTGTGTGCACGCTTCGAAGGGAAGAGATGGAAAGAACTCAAAGAGATGACAGACAGGTGAGTAAATTCCCCAGCTTGTCCTCTTTCCTTTTCCCGTCCTTCAATTTCACACCGGAAGAAAGTTCACTTATCTTCTGGCTGACTGCTACATTTTAATTTGTTTTTCTTATCTGAGCCAAAGGAGACAGGCAGATAAAAAATGTATTAAAAAAGTTGAATGACAATTTTCATCGGCGTTCCGGATTACAACAAAATGATTTATTTGGATAAGCTACTGTCTATCAATTCATCTAGTTTATAATTCTTCAACAACCCAGTCCTTCCTCACACTTTTGTGTCTTTTGTATTTTGTATTTTGTGTTTTGCTTTTCTTCTTTTTGTATCTTTCAATCGATAGTCTGACAAGCGACAGCGGAGAGGCTTCATATCTAAGGGAATAGCAAGAGTCATTCTGGACAAAGCGCTACTTCCCTCTACAATTCAACAAAAATCACTCAATTAGTTCTTGTAACCAGCCGTTAGTTTAATATGAAGAGTTCTAAAATTGATACAAGAGGAAAACATAGTTTTCTTCCCGAAAAAATCTTCCGCTTATACGATTTTGGCATTTCTTTATTTATGTAGATAAAATTTTGAATTTTAAAGTAGTTTACATCTTTAAAACATACTTACACATAGATATGAAATTTTTAGTGGGTACATGTTTTTGAGTAGATATCCCTAGTTTTAAACAGTGAAATTAATTTCTACCGGCCTAGAGATCGAAAGACTTAAATAGAGTAATGGAGCTTTGTTTTGCTGTAATGGCTTCTCGTGCGGGGTCATCGCTAGAGAGGCAGACTTTAAATCAGAGGGATTAGATAGCCACTCCAGCAGGCAGGCATACTCGGAAACAAACTAGACTAATTATTTGGTAAAAGGGAGATTTTACTCATGCACTAATGTTAAAGGCTTGCTTGTTTTTGTTGTTATTGTTTTTTTTGTTTTTTGACTTGGCGAAATTATAGTGTACAATTCTTATCAATTTGGTCTTTAGCCTGGAAATTCAGTTGCCAGTAATTAGCCTGAAGTAAACGAGCAGGAAAATAAAACTTTTCCATTTGGAAAAATCATTAATTTTATTAAATCCCAAAGTTCTGGAATCTCAACATTGGCTTATTTTATATATATATATATATATATATATATATATATATATATATATATATATATATATATATATATGAAAATTGAGAGCGAGAGCAATATAATAATTACACACATACATATATATATATAGAGAGAGAGAGTGTGTGTGTGTGTGTGTGTGTGTGCGAAATCTTGCTCACTAAGCGTGTAACGAACTTTCTTCGCCTTTAGCAAGCGAAGTAAGCAACGACTAACATTTTTGTGCAATTTCCAATAACCCAGTTCAAACGACAGTGATATAGTTTCATAGTCTTGATAATTTTAGAATATTTTATATAATTTAACGCTTATCTTATTTTTAATTCTGTTTATTTGTATTTATTTACATTTATCTACATATTTTCATTTGCGTTTTTATCATATTTTTGTTTGACTTTCCTTTATTTCTTTCCTTTTTTTTGTTTATTTATTTATTACTTCATCATGGAATTTAATACACTTATAATTCTTTTTTTCAAAATCTATGTGGATGTTTGGGGCACAACTCTACCGCTTTGCTTTTGAAAAATATTAGCTTCTATTCTTTCTGATATATATATATATATATATATATATATATATATATAAATATATATATATATATATATATATATATATGAAGAAAATCTTAAGGTGTGCTATAGTTATGGGATAAAGTGCTCAATATCAGAGATAGAGCGTGTGTAAATATAATGTTAGACGCAATCGTCAGGCCTGACGATTGCGTCTTGGATGAAACAGACTGTCGCCTCTAAGTGTTGACTTCAATGTCCACTTTTATATTTATATATGTATGTGTGTGTGTGTGTGTGTGTGTGTGTGTGTGTGTGTTTGTGTGTGTGTGTTGCTATTATTAGGTATCACCAAAGTTTGAGCTAAAAATTTTTTAAAAGAATTTAAAATAATTTAAATGTATGTACCATCACTGATTGGCCAAAAAATTAGTATATATCCCAATGAAAAAGTGCCTAAAACTTAATAAAACAAAGTTTTATCGTCAAAATCTTTATTATTAAGAGGAGAGACCAGAGGAATTTTTGGTTATTAAATTTTTTTTTTTTTCATCCTTTTTAGAACGTTCGAAATTTTGGGGGTTTTTTTTTGGGGGGGGGGTGAATTTTGTCAGCCCGATATCCAAAGATTAGTATACGAAACTTCCACGTCTTTTTTGCGGTGAAATTGTAAAAATTTGGAAATTCTTGCAAAAATCAAGTATTTGTCGGATTTTAATAAAAGTTTCAGGACATATTCACAAAGGAATTAAATTATTTTAGAAATGTTTTTTTAGAAAATCTTGTTAAAATTTTTTTAGATCGGTTCGGTACGTCTTTTTTCCCACTTAGTTAATTTTATGAAATTTCAAGAAATTAAATTGAGTGGTATTTCATGTTTATATTAGTTAAAAGCAGAACTCCTAGGAGAATTTAAATCATCAATTTTTTTTTTTTTTTTTTTGTAAAACAGGAACACCAGTTACCAAAAATCTGTTCTGAATCTTAGAATAAAAAAATGCAATAAAACTAAGATTATTCGATTAGAAAATTTTTAAAACTGATTTTATGTATACGATATACAGGATGTCCATAAAGTCTCTTTACAATTTTAAAAAAATATATTACAAAGGCAATTGATGAGATATCTTAATCAGATTTGTTCTATGTACTCAGGAGTTATCAAAGTTTTTAATCACATTGCATTTGTGTATTTCAGGTAGAAAGAGACATTATTAAGTGAACCTCTAACATTTCCAGACCGGTCGAGTGGAAGGGGTGACCCAATTTCCTCGTTTACCAGATATCACTCCCCTGGACTTCTTTCTATGTGGTTATGTTAAAGATATGGTGTATCGAACAAAGATACGGGACATCACTGATCTAAAGCAAAAGATCATTGATGCCATTGCCACCATTAATGAGGCTATGCTACAGCGAACATGGCAAGAAATCGGGTACCGTCATGATGTGCTTCGTGCAAATAATGGTGCTCATACAGAGGTGGATTAATTTAGATAAAAAAAAATTCAATATCTACTCCTCATTTTATAACAATTTCTACATATTTGTTTGTTCATTTACTTTTGTAATAATTTTTTTAACTGTAACGAAACTTTATGGACACTATTGTCTTAGGTGAAAAGACAAATAAATTCCCAGATGTAAATAAAGTTTTTAGATATTTATAAAACATTCCTATGTTCACATGTCACTCATCGAACTGCCATTATAAACGAAAAATTAAAACATCAAATTCAAAAATTTCTTTAAAATCCAATATTTCTCGTAAAGATGTGTTTCAAAGTAAATTAGTAAATTTAAGGATTAATTAACAGGATTTTGTAAAAAAAAAATCGTGTACTATTTGCTTAAAACATAATAAAGTAGCAGTTATTTATTAACAGTAGCCTGTGCATTATCATCAAGGTCAATGGTTAAGAACAATAGTTTTCTATTGTCATCCCTGACTCTTAAAAAGCGCAATCTTTTTTTTTTTTAATTTGAATACGGAAAACCATCAGTGCATTGTTCACGAAAGTTGTATTTATGTTTAAAATAGATTATCTTTAACTTTATATAACCAAGAGTGAAATAATATAATCTTTTATTCTATACGCTTTTATGAAACTTAGTAGAAATAATAATTTTATTTTTATAATACATAATAAGTATGATAAATAAATTAATTAAAACCTGGTGAAAACATACTTTTGGGGTTTAATTTATTGATTTTATTTTTTTTTTCTCACCTGTTTGTTGTCATAAAATATTTAACTACAACCAATGAGGTTATTTTTTTTCTGATTCAGTAACTTCCAAAGTTGTGATAATTTATTTATGCATTCTTTGTGTAAGTGAAGATATTTGTAAATTGTAAAAATATGTAATACGAGCACTGGTAAAAAAAAAAATGGTTACTGCGACATTAGGCTTATAAGTGCCAAAACTTCATACACCGATGTCCTGAAAGACATCATGGCCCAGTGGATAAAGACATTGGTTAGATCCAAGCCACAGCAGTAGTGAACCAGAACTTGGAGAGTTGAGTTAAAGGGAAATAGCTGAGACATCGGAATGAGGCATGGCACGTGGAACTAGAACAATCTACCACGGTGGATGAAATAAAGGGCTCAGTTAGAATTTCCAATCACCTGAAGAAGGCCAAAGCGTACAACGGCCGCAACGTTGTGAATATAGCAATGAGGATAACAGTTCCAAGAATGTAAATAATACAAGTGTGTAATAGCAGTTGAAAACGTAGAGTGATTCTAATTTAGACACGGCGCCATTCAGTTATTGTTTTTAATAAAGTTTGGCAAAGTTAATGAATGGATTTTGAATTAATTATTTGTAGAATATTCCATACTTTTTGTTTAATAAAGACAACGTTATAAAATCATTATTAAATATTATAAAAAATATTATTATTATTAAATATTGTTAAAAATATTATTATTAAATATTATTCAAAATATAAATATTATTAAATATTATAAAAATATTGTTATTATTAAACATTATGAAAAATATTGTTATTATTAAATATTATAAAATATATTATTATTATTATTAAATATTATTAAAAAATATTATTATTATTAAATATAAACACAAATATAAAAAGGCTAAAGTTTTAACAAAAATTGTTCAACAAGTTTCTATTTACATACATAAAACTTAAGTCATTAAATAATTTTTTTAAATAATCAATGGTGAAAAATTGCGTTTAATGGCCAATGCTAATACTAAAGCTATGCACGAGCATCATTTTGTTTAATCATTTGGGGCTTATTTGTTTTAGAATGGCAGACATCTTTTTCGTTATAAAATCTTTTCTTACAAAAGCAAATTTCTACTTCTCATTTAAAAAATATTAAGAGCCAAAAATATTTTACAATATTGTTAAAATATTGAATTGTAATAAAAAAAATTCGGTCCATTTTATTATTTGTGTACACTTGAATATAAAATTTGTAAAAAGGAATGTAAGTTTATTGTTATGAAATTGCAGTTCAAAAGTGAAATATTCCTTTTTTTTTATTTTGCATTAGCAGTAGTAGTAGTAATTTATATTTTATTGCTACATTCTGTGAAAAATCAAGGACAAAGTTTTGAAGAGACTTTTTTTTCAATATTTTAATTGATTCGTTATTTAAAAAGGAGATAAACCAGATACTTTAGTTTAGAGAAATAAATGTAAATTAATAAAAGATTTTGGTACAAGGAAAACCTTGAATTTGACGGTAGAATTTTTTTTCTAATTTAGTGTAGAAAAGGCAACATAAAAACTTATTGAAAGCAGATGATATCAACTTCTAGGTACCACCAAAATGAATGGTTCTTTTTTTTTTTTTTTTTTTTTTTTTTCGAAATGAAAACAAAAATCGCTATCTTCTGTTTTAAGATATTCGCCATAAAGCATGGAATTATCTGATGCAAATGGAATTTTCAGTATTTATTTATTAATGAATGGATTGTATACTGAATAGGTTATTTTATTAGAAAACTTTGTGGAAATAGGGTGGAGCTAGTTCAACCCCACTTTTCGATAACTCGTGTATACTTTTTAGTTTGAGGGTTTGTTAAATTCTTTTATAGTTATTTAAAGAAAAAGAGATTAAAAAAAAAAAAACAACATGAAATATCAAGTGTAAATATACGGAAAATTCGTCCCAAATTTTACCAAAAATAATTCAATACAACTCAAAAAATGAATTTTTCTGACAGTTTGTGCAAAATTTCATAAAACCCATTATTTTCGTTCAGACTGGATAGAAAAAAAAACCTACACTTAATATTTTTTTAATTACTTGTAATTTTTTAGTGCGATTTTGTAATTCATCACGATTCTGATCGTAAGAAGAGTTTTTTTATTAAATTTATCTTTGGGGAATCGAAAAAAATTACAGTTTAATTAAATAGCATTTTCGTGTGTGAACCTTTTTCAAAATATTGTTTTGTGTTTTTTTGTTGTCTTTTCGGGGGTTTTTGTTGTTTTGTTTTTTGTTTTTTTGTTTTGTTTTTTGTTTTTTTGTTTTGTTTTTGTATTTTCATTTTACTGTTAGGTTATTTTTGGTACTGATGTTCAACAAGAAAATAACTGAATTACCGCGTTTGACAACGAGCAACGCCAGGTAGCTTTTAAATGTCATATGATAAATGAGATACGATAAATATATCCTAACATGTATACGCTAATTAACTGATGTGGCAAATGACATATGACAAATCAGATAGAGTAAATAATATATAATAAATGGCGAATTTAAAAACTGAGCTTTTTGTATTACAAAAACTTAAACAAAAATACCATTTTGCAAAAGACAAATTTATTTCTCTTTGCAGTTCCCCCAAAAGAAATGTTTTGCGCATGCGTTCAGGCATGCCAATTTTTATATGATAAAAAAAAAAAAAGAAAACGAGACAAAGCTGATTCAAGAAAGAGTGCTAGTCTGGTTATGATGGTATCTTGCAACAAGCAAACAAGGTTCTTTTTTGTAGATCTAATACAAATAATATTATAGCAACACCATTAATAAAATATGTATTTAATATCAGCCTGCATTTGTTAGCTAATATTTTCACTGGTTTTGCCTTTATCTTATTCTAAGACCATGAAACAAGCAGCATAGCTTGGAAAAGCAGAATGAATGTAAGTTTATGACTAAATATAAATGGTGTGTAATGGCGGGCTTTCATAGTCTCATCGGTAAGACGCTATTTTTATATCGTACAAGCTGTAAAAGACAGGCAGAGCAATTTCAGATCTTCAACAAAGTTTTTATTGCCAATCCACAATCCTTTCTTAATGGCAGTTGCGAAGAAAACCGCATCATTAGTGAAAAGTTTGCTTCATTTCTGTCATGTGATTAATATTAATAAATGCTTTTCGTGCTGATCACATCGGTACCCTTTCGTTTGCCTTTATTTTATTAACAAACTTATCTACTCTATTTTATAATATATATGTCTGTGTGTCTGTGTGTCTGTGTCTGTGTGTCGTGCGTGCATCCGCATTTTTCTAAAGTTATTATAGTGGAGAGACGCCACCAGTTATTTATTAAACAGTGTGTATTACGTCTAACGCCCTCCGGATTCGATAAAGCTATGAATTGACTCTGCGTTTCCATTCTAGGTGAAATCATCGTTTGATCCAACGTGCTTTACCTCTAGGCAACGAAGAATGCCAGCGACTATAATGACTTTTGAAACAATAAAAATATCAGATTAAAATTAGTCTATTTATTTTTTAGAAAAAAAAAAAAAAAAAAATATATATATATATATATATATATATATATATATATATATATATATATATATATATCTCGCGTGAAAAACTAGTAGTTACCGTGAGGTTTGTGTCTCAGACTATCTGAGAAATAAATGTTTTTTGTCTACCCTACTTGTATATATACACGCACGCACACACATATATATATATATATATATATATATATATATATATATATATATGCGTGTGTGTGTGCGCGCATGTACGCGCAGCCACACGAAATAAATGTATGCGTTTGAGATGGATATATACCCACGTGCATTTAATTATATTGCAATGTGAACTTCTTTATATATATATATATATATATATATATATATATATATATTCATTTTATTTATATACACGGTAAAAACACTTCAGGTATACACAGCTCTTTGATTCTCTGTCCGTGCGTGCGCTCGCATAAAACTGCTAATCTTTTGCGCATGTATTTTACATATATATCTGTGGGCATCGGGCCGTTTTTCGGCCACAGCGTACTGACAAAATGAGAAAGCGTTCGTTTTTATTTATTTATTTATTTATTGAAATCGAAAAATCACACTTGTTGCCCGATGTTGAAAATATTATTTTTGTAACCTGGGGTCGCGATAAAACCGCAAAAGCCCAGAGGAAAGACCAGTGTCCGGTTTTTAGAGCCACTTAGTCTAGCCAACATCTGGTTTTGTTTGTCCCTTCCCAGCGTTTTTATTTCGGCGCGAAATTCTGACAGTGGCTCTTCGATATAATAACGTATTTCCGTTCAAAGTGGTTGACTAGCGAAGCTTCTCTGAAAGAAATCATTCAAATAAGAACGTAGTAAATAGACGCAGGAAAATAGGGCCCTTGTATCAAGTATTCGGGAGTACTTTAATAGACCGTTGGTATGAAATTGATTAAATTTGAAGTATTGCTAGCGTACTTTGTAAACCTCAATGTACATTACGTACCACTACAGACATGTGATACCGAAGGTAACTGAATTTTTAAAAATGAAAAAGCTTTCTTGAAGCTATTATTTTATTGCAAGCTAATAGGTTAAATTTAATATTTTCCAATAAGCAAAATACATTGCTGTATTTCATAACTAATTTAAACTGACTAGACGAACTTTTCGTTTTTAAATTTTTAACATCGTTGATTTTAGCACCATTTTAGTCATCTGTCATCACAATCTAATTCTCTTTATTAAAAAAAAAATCTTTCAAAAATAAAATTTACTTTTCTGAAACCTTATTTGAGGAATATTAGTTGATTTAAAGTTTACTTAATCTGATTTGAAACAAACATGGCTTACTTTAAGTTTAAAATATCACAGAAATGACGGAAGCTGTTTATTTAAGATGTTGATAGATTGACAGCATGACTGACAGACGAAAGATTATCTAATTTTTATATACGGGGGATATATCTGCAAAAATTACTTGAGGAAAATAACGTGAGCCTAATTTTTATATAATTTTTAACTTCGCAGTAATCTCTAAAATTTAGGAAAATATTCTCCTTAATCTAATGTTTTATTGAATTTTAGGTGTTTGGCTTTAAATTAAATATAGTTATCGATCGTATAAAATATAGTTATCGATCGTATAAAATATGTATTCAACTTTTTAAAATATTTGTGTTCAATGAATTGTTGTAAGCTTTTCCATTTATGATTAGTAAATATAGTTTTTACTTAATAAAATATCACCTATCAAGTACAAAGTTTTACAGAAATTTAAAAGATTTAAAAACTTTATAAATTATTATAATTCAAATTTTAAAAAATGAAAACAGTTCTTGTAAACATACATTATTCATCATTTTTTTTCTTAAGTCCATAGTGTCCATAATATATTTTTTTATTCATAAATCAATTAAAAGATATTCTAATTAAATAATGTCTTAGTTTTATCGGATTTTCTATTTTACGTTTCAGAGCAGATTTTCGATAACTGGGAGTCCTGTTTTACAAAAAAAAATATTTAAATTCTCCAAAGAGTTCTGCGTGTATCTAATATAAATATTAATCAGTACAAAAATGAATTTCTTGAAATTTCATAAAATTAAATAAGTAGGCGGAGGGGCTAACAGA
>CAHIKZ030004644.1:817500-882500 GCA_903632075.3 Acanthosepion pharaonis | reverse complement strand
AATGTTAGAATCAAAGACAAGAATGCTGAACTGCTGTGTAATAACAGTTCTCTTGTATGACGTTGAATACTGGACAATTTCCTGATGGAAAACTTAAGGGAGCAGAGATGTGGTCCTACAGAAGGATGTTGGGAATATCATGGGCGAGACATATGAGCTACGGAGAAGTTTTAAGATGCATAGAAACAAAAAGGATACTTAGAGCTGGAAAGAGACAGTTGAAATTTCTTGGCTCACATAATAAGGAAAGGGGCTTGGAGAATATGACACTCAGAGGACACATCGAAGGCAAGAGTGTTAGTGGGAAACAGGAGTAACTTACCTAAAGAGCTTGTGCAAATTGATGGCAGAACAGGGGCTGAGAGGAAACAAACATTGCTTAGAGATACAAAGGATTAGGAGTTGTTGAGGGTCATGATTAGCCAGGTGCTGAAAGAAGAAGAAGAAGAAGAAGAAGAAGAAGAAGAAGAAGAAGAAGAAGAAGAAGAAAGTGTTAGGTCAAAGCTTTGGTACTAAGTAATAAACGCGCTTAATATGTTCTGTTCATATTGAAAATATTCAGAGAAGCGGTGAAGATGTTAAATTCAGTGCCATTTCTGAAGTCTGTAATATTATAAACTTTTTGCAATTATTTTTAACATAAGAGTAATAATCATTAGCCATATTGCTTCCAGACGGTATGAAAGAGTAATGTTCCACTTCTCTTCAAATCCAAATTAATGCAGTAAACAATTTCTGTGTATGGGAAAAATTAAAATTGCACTAAAATTTAAATTGCTTTTTAAAAGATTATGAAAGCAATAGCGAAAAGGAAAAAAATTGTATATGTTGACATTTCGAATACAGCCAGATATATCTTAACGTTTTATCTCGCTTTATATATATATATATATATATATATATATATGTGTGTGTGTGTGTTGTGCGTGTATGTGTGTGTGTCATAGCGTTAAGCAAGAACAGAAGTTACTTGCCTTATAAGATAAGCTGACTAGTCGTCGGATTATGCCAGTCAACCCAAAGGTTCTGACAACAACCATGAAAAGTAAAAACATCCTAGCATCTATTTTCTACCATCTCCTTCGAAGTAATCACGTTTTTCTTTGCTGTTTGCATACTGACTCGCGAATGGAAATTCTCGACAAAGGTAGCGGCAATAAAACTTACTACATTTGGTTTGCACGTGCTGTTTAAATTTCTCGAATTTTTGGTAGCATAGATACTATGAGTGATATATATATATATATATATATATATATATATATATATATATATATATATATATATATATATATATATATATATAAAAAAGGAAAACTTTTCTTAGTCGCCACGTTTCGTTCCTTCAGAGAACGAAACCCTAAGAGATGTTTTCCTTTTGTCTTTTTTATATTCTCATTATACTCTATATCTGAAAGTTTTTACACAGATATATATATATATATATATATATATATATATATATATATATATATATATATAAACATACAGTGTAACCCGGATATAAGAGAAACCCGGATATGAGAGAGATTTTCTCTGGTCCCAAATTAGAGCCTGTGTTAATGTATATAAAATAGACCAAACCCGGATATAAGAGAAACCCGGATATAAGAGACTTCTTCTCCGGTCCCGACAACTCTCTTATATCCGGGTTACGCTGTATTATATTAGGCAGCATATATTTTATATATAAAGAAATAATCATATTGCTGATTCATTCTATATATGATTATTTCTTTTTATATATATATATATATATGAATAAAAATGACAATAGGAAAACTAGTAATTGCTGATGCATTTCGTCCAATGTGGACTTTATCAAAGCAAAATACGAAATGAATTTAATTGAACAAGATAACTAATAAAAACAAAAAACAGAATGTTCCTAGCAACTGGAATGTAGAGAACGCTATTTTCATATTGTTAGCTGAAAATAACGTCAGTATTTGTCACGTGTGGAGAATATTGGTGCTCTTTTTCTTACAGCCGGTGTGCAACTGAACCTGCTATACTGTGCCGGAGAAATAAGCCAGAGAGGTAGTATCGGAAAGCTATTCATTCTTGCTGAGTGTTTAGCTACACTCCTAACCAGAAAAGCCTGGTGGGGGGATTTGGTTTAGTCACCGATAACCTGACCATGCAGCAGGTTGTATTGGTTTACATGGTACAAATGGCACTCCTAGAGTAACCTGACATCTAAAAAAGAAAAACATGCAATAAATATAACTTATCATAAGTAATTTCAGTAACACGTCAACATTTAAAGTTATTTTATTTTATCGTTTCATACTTTAGCCGATCTAGCCAAAAAATACCAACATGAGTCTGTTTTAAATAACATATACTATTAGACTGAAATTATTTGTTTTTTTTAACTTTGCCACTTAACTTGAACTGGTAAATCCACATTTTTTTATCGTTAGACATACGAACATCTAAAAGTACATTACTCTAAAAGTACAAAAGTTAATAAGTTTAAAGGATTATCTTAACCCAAATGACACCTATGTCGACACTATGACTGGATTAAAAAAAAGCCAGTGACCTGGAAACTGCAAATCTATGGATTCGGTTGAATACCGGAAATAGTAGGTTTTTCTTCCGGTTGTAAATCACAAGCAGATGGCCAGTAGATGAGTTTTAAGATGCCTGAAGCTTTGCGATAAAAAGTTCAATGATTAATTATGTATATTTAGATCAACGTAATTAAAAGTTTTTGACCCTTGAAAAATCAATGTTAAGCTAATGAAAGAATTTGTTTTTACTTGGTTGACTGATTTTGACATTTTATTTTTTTTTTATTATTTTTACTTTTAATTGTAGAATATGATTTCCTCTAACCGGACAAGACAAAAATAGGTGTTTGCGACTGTCATGGCGTTTCTTTTTTTATTAATATTCTAATATTCTTTTAATTAATTACATATATATATATATATATATATATATATATATATATATATATATATGAGATAACGACATACATTTTTATATAAAATAGATAACGACATATATCTTTTTTATATTTTTTATATATCAAAAAACAATATTGGGGAAAATATGTGACAAAGTGGAAAAAGTTTTCTTGTGACGTTAAAGTCCTAAACCCCGAAAGAAGACTTCTTCCATGTTGTCATACATTTTACCAATTTATATAATGAATAAAAATATATATATATAAGAGGAAAAAACTATTCTTAACCGACGCGTTTCGTCCTCAGAGGGACTTTACTTGGGCATTTAGGATTTATTTTGTTGCATGTGTTTGTATACAAAAGCGAGGATATCATTGGTTTATCAAGACTTTTAAATGTGAGAAAGTTCATGAATATTCATCAGGTGGTTGAAAAGACAGTCAAAACATATGGAGGACACAAAATACCATAATACAAAGTCTAGCATAAAGTAAGCGAGTAATATTCAATATTTTTTTTTATTTGAATGAAGATTGCTTAAATTGGGATTAGATTGGGGTGACATGCAGAAATTTAAAAAACGTATCTATGAACACAAAAGGGACCTTATACATAAAAATTTATCAAATGCACTAGTCATACACAGAAATAAATTCGACCACAATTTTGTTCTAAGAAACTGAGAGAGAATCAATATCATCCGGATGATAGCATTCATACTAAGGTGGGTGCTGGAGAATTGAGGAGACTTGCTGTCTCCTTTAAAAGCCGTTAGTTTCTACTATGAAAACTCAATTAGTACAGATAAATTCCTGAGTTCTTATCTTGTATTTCCCCTACCCTTTTCATTTCATTTTAAACCGCTGGCTACACTCAGCGCAATAGTCAAAATGTCGGAAGTCAGTGTCATATTATCTAATTATTTATTCATTTTTAGTCATTCGTTTTATCTGACGACGCACCCCTCGATAGTCAGGTTAATCAGCTTTTGGTGGGGGTGGGGGCTTTAGATTTTAAAAAATATATAAGCTGAGAGTTTAAAAAAAAAACAGAAAAGAACTTAATTATTTTTCTTCTTTCTTTTTAACAGAAGTGTCTCAAAAAAAGTGAAATTTTTTAAAAGTATAATGAATCATTTTTTTTTTAAATTCATTAAATGGAACTCTTACAAAAAAAAAACTATCCAAAAATTATACGAAGCGAAAATCGGAATGCTCACTCTCTCTTTCTCTTTTACTCTTTCTTTTTGTATCGCTTTCTTTTTCCTCGGTCTAAGAATTAATATTGCCTTATCTTTACCTCACTTCTTTCTTTTTCTCATTTCGACTCTTTTATTCTCTCTCTCTCTCTCTCTCTCTCTCTCTCCCTCTCTCTCTCTCTCTCTCTCCCTCGTTCATTCCTTTCTCATGTTTTTTTTCTATTTCTTTCTCTGTTTCCGGTTGTGTGTCAGCATGCGTACAATTTTGTTTCCCAATCTAAATATTTGAGCCTGTTCGGTATCAAGATTTGCTTACGATATCAATGTTGATGTCCAAAAATTCAAATAACATTGAAGCTACATAATCTCTATTCTATCAAACAAACGTTACCCATACCATCCACGTAATATAAACTCCTCAAACCTACAAGCATAAGTCATTTTTCTTCTCTCATTTTCTTTCTTGCTATCTATCTATCTATCTATCTATCTAGGTCTGTTTATATCTATCTAGCTGGGTAGCTGACTAGCTATCTCGTTCTCTTTATATCTCTCTATCAAACTAGGTCTGTTTATATCTATCCACCTATTTTGTTCTATTTCTATCTAGGTCTTTTCATATCTATCTATCTATCTATCTATTTATCTATCTCGTTCGCTCTCAAATTGAAGATTTACTTAAGCGTTTCATTCGGCAGAAAGCCAACAGATAAAATAGGAAGACCATGTTTCGCGAATTTTCCAAGGCCTCCCCGAGTAGACTGAAAATCAATATTTGAAATTTTTAGGCTTTGCAAGGTGCTGAACACAATACTGATTACTGGCGCTGATGGGGAATACAACTACCCTCGCCACCACATAGGCCTCTTTAAAGAAATAGCTTCCAGTGAATTGTGAATTTTTGTGTAAGTATATGTATTAGAGTGTTTGACGATCATGCATGAGAGTTTATATGTGTATGAAAGAAAGATTGTATGTGTATATGTATGTGAGTGCGTGCGCGCGCATGTAAACTTCATATGATAGCATATAAACGACTCAATATGTAACCGTATAAAACAGATGCAGGCGTTTGTATGTGTGTGAGAGAGAGAAAGAAAGAAAGAAAGAAAGCAAGACAGTGTGTGTGCCTCCGAATAAGAATATAATAAATAAACGGCAAATCAAATATTTATTTTTTCAATATCAAAAATGTTGTTACAATAAGGAATCGTTCACAATTATGTGAAATGTAACCGAAATGGATTCTGAGAGCCGAGTTCAAATTCCAGCTGAGACAGTTTAGGCTTACTTCGTACTGATAAACTTGGGAAAGGCACGAACACATCTCTTGACACTCCCACGCAGCTTTGGGTAAAATAAAAGGGATTGCATTGGTTAGTATTCGGTTTAGTAGAAGAATATATCTTAATTCAAAACTGTGGAGAAAGTAACGAAAAATCATTCCACTCTACTCCACGAGGAAGCATGGCAATATACAGTTTATTAATTAAACTGTGTAGAGTTATGTTCGTTTACATCCTAACGTACAGTTTTTTATCATTTCACCCCAAAGAAGACAGTAAAGCCACTAATATACAAGGCTTAATTAATTCGTTTTCTACGGCTAATCAGCTGATTATTTAACCTTTAGCACTTTCCATTATTAATATTACTTCCCTTTCCAGTGCATTCTTTTTCAAGGCTTTCCAATTGCATTATCCTTGTTGTTAATTTCACTCAAAGATGTTTTCTGTTGCCATAGCAGGATATCACAACACAACTATAAAATTCTATTGTTCAGAGATCAGAGTCAATGGCAGGATAAACTTTTTTTACAGTAAATGAAGTCACATTTAGTGTAATAAAGGTTAAAGCCAGGAAATATTTTTAGATTGTTAGAATTTTTTTGAGATAATAATGGTTTAGTGATACAAGTTTTACTAATTAGTTAATAGTTAGGGAGGAGATAAGAGGTGGATTCATGCCTTTGCCAAGGGTATTTGCGCGCAAATGAATATAATGAACCCAACAGAAATTGGAACTCGGCTCTCCAGCTAACAATTCCGAGCCATTATCCATTATACCACCCGCACATCCAAGTTTAAAGCACCTGGTATTCGAAGTGGTTACCCATCTAAGTACTGACTGGACTCAACGTTGCTTAGCTTCGATGATTGTACAGGAAATAACTAAACCCGCGACTACAATTTCACACTCTGGATAGTCAAGTTTAGTAATTACTAAACACGCTACTAAAATTTCAGCTTCTGGTTCATCAGGTTTGGTAATAACTAAACCTGATACTTCAGTTTCACACTCTGGATGGTCAGAACTGGAAATAACTAAAGCCGATACACTCTGGACAGTCAAGTTAGGAAATTACTAAGTACGCTGGTTCATCAGGTTTGGAAAATGACTAAACCCACTACTGCAGTTTCACACTCTAGATATTCAGGTTTGGAAATAACTAAATTACTACTACAATTTCACACTCTGGGTCGTCAGGTTTGCTAATAACTAAACTGTCCTGACGATCCAAAGAGGGAAATTGTAGTAGCGGGTGAATTATTTATACCTTTTTAAAATAAACGTTCTGAGAATATCTCTGTTTAGTATAATTACGCAGAAATTGTCCTTCTAAGCAATTTTTATTAAAAAGAATAGACATTCTATGTTCATTGAATTTATCTATCATCTTTTCAAAAGGTGCGAATGACATTCTGCAAGCTTGGCTGCTATAGATTCAAAAATATCCAAAATCAAGACTTTGTTATGTATAGCTTATGTATTGAGCACTTTTTAAAGACGTCAGAAACTGATTAATTTCAGTTTAGGTTTTGTCCCATGATTGATTGAAGGGTTTGAAAATTATACACACACACACACACACACACACACACACACACACACACATATATATATATATATATATATATATATATATATATTCGTTGTTTGATGTGAGTTTGTGACGCAGGGTTTCACGCCCTTTGCGATCGCCAGAGTTTGTCTGACGATCGCAAAGGGCGTAAAAACCAGGATCACAAACTCACATCAACGCAACTAAATATGTTAGCTCTATCACTGATATTGAGCGCTTTCCAATAAGTATGTATATATATATATATAAATAATATATATAAATATATATATATATATATATATATATATATATATATATATATATATATATATATATATCTATATATATTATACATATATATATACATACATATTATATTTATATCTATACATACATACATATATATATATATACATATATATATATATATTATCTATATATATATATATATACATAGATATATATATACACATACATACATATATATATATATATATATACATATATATATATATATTATATATATATATATATATATATATATATATATATATATATATATATATATATATATATATATATATATATATATATATATATATATATATATATATATATATATATATATATATATATATATATATATATATATACCTATATATATATATATATATATATATATATATATATATATATATATATATATTCAATAAATTAAAAGTTCAAGGGACTTATCTGAAGAATTTCACATCGAAACGTAAAAAGGAACAGATTTTATTGAACTTATTATCACTTGACATGACACCAGAAGTGTTGAAACAAAATAGCTATTTTTGTAGTGCTGTTATAATATGTTTAGGTTATAATTTTAAAATAAATGCCATATATATATATATATATATATATATATATATATATATAAAGTGAACATTGAAGTCAACATTAGAGGCGACAGGTTGTTTCATGCTAGACGCAATCGTGACCTGACGATTGTGTCTGGTATGAAACACGCTGTCGCCTCAAATGTTGACTTTTTTATTTACACACGCTCTATCTCTGATATTGAGCACTTTATCCCATAAATATATCACACCTTAAGATATATATTTATATATATATATATATATATATATATATATATATATATATATATATATATATACTAGCAGTAGAGCCCTGCGTTGCCCGAGATGTAACAATAAGAGATAGATCAAGTATCGATCATCATAAAGACTGAAAAATAAAATTGACAAAGATTATTGTTTAAGGTTGACGGACACGCATGTCTTAATTAGTTTTTTTTTTTTTTTTTTTTTTTTTTTTTTTTTTTACGAATTGGTCAAACCCAAACTCAAACAAAAACATTGTTTTCAATGACTGGGTAAGCAGGGCTCTTAAAACTGTCAGCCAGTCTAATTGAAGGATATTCTAACTTCAAACCGTGGAGAAGATAACAAGAATCCACTCCACTATCTTTCTCACAGATAACAAAAAATAAAGGAATATGTGGAGAATCAAGGTCACATAATTTCTGATGGGACATGGCGTTGAAAAATTAACAGGCAAAGTGGTTCGGTGTGTTTTTTGTCGGCAAAAGGTAATAAAAGTTCATTTCCGCTCTAAGTTCAATCCAACCGATCGGTTACTGTGGCCTGACACTTGTATATAAATTAATTCCTCAGGATCATTGCGAGCACTAGCTTGACCCAAACAAAAGTAGAGGGGGTAAATGTTGACTGATATTGACAATTTCATACAACTTACGAAGAGAAAAGATGGTTACGGTTAATATTTATGATGTCTGACTTGAAAAGAAATCATATCTTTTGCTTTAGTCCCCTCTTATATATCACTTCTTGTTAGCCTCTTTCTAATGAGCTAGACAGATATCGTACTTGAGTTACATTTTTGTAATTCTTTTCACCTTTGGTAAATATATATGTAGACACTGTCTTCTTTTTTTTCATGACTCTCCACAACTTTCTATTCTCTGTAACCCCCTCACACCGCCACTCTGCTATCCATTAATACAACTTCATCATCAAGTAGATGGCCCGCTATCCATCGCTGTCACATTTTCTTTCGATATGTCATGTGAGTGTCAAATTCTTCAAGCGTTCCTTCCTTATTGTATGTCCCAGAAATGCGTCTTGTATAGCACATGGCATACATGGAGAAATTGTATTTTTTTGTTTTGTTTTTTTTTTTTTAACAATATAAAGATTGAACTTGGCCTGACGGTCCTTCAGTTTTGAGGGTGAAACTAGTTGCCTCGGTTTCGTTTTATTCTTTATTTTTTGTGTTCTCGAGGCTTTATCCTTGAACCCAAGTTGTTCCTAACTTTCATCAACGACCTTCCTGATGGCATCAGATCCCAACTCGGTATCTGTGCTGATGACACAACCATTTATTTAGTTACCTTCATGAGATCGCTAAAAACAGAGCATAGCTTGATGAAAAAGACGCCGAACTTGACGAAAACAAAATTTTAGCGTCTAAATGTTTGTGTTATTATTAAGAGGAAAGATCGAAGTATTTTTTAATTATTTTTAAAAAATTTTCCTTCTTTTTAGAACATTCTAAATTTTGATTAAAAAAACCTTGTTTCTCTTTGTATCACCGGTAATAATAACATATAAAATTTTAGCGCATTTTTTCTGTATGACAAACATTCATTTTGAAAATCTTGTAAAAATAAAAATGTTGGATTTTAATGAAACTTTCAGAAACTATTCACAAATGATGGAACTTATTATAAATATGATTTCCTTTTTTAAAGTCACGGCAATTTTTTTTTTCATATTTATTACCCCCACCCCATAATTAATTGTACGAAAACTCTATAATTTCAGTTTTAGGAAGATTAGTGATTATATTAGTTAAAAGCACAAGGCTTTGAGGAAACCAAATCATGTTGTGGTTTTTTTTTAGTTGGACCACCTGAAAATTATCTCTGAATTGTAACATACAAGACTCAATAAAACAAAAATATTATTTAATTTCAAAAGCTTTTAATTTCTTTTATTTATTTTAATGAACATCGACAATATTGTCTGAAAGCAAAAAAGATATTTCGATGAAAAATGAATTTTTAAAACAATTATTTGTTATTTCTGAAATATTTTATTATTTTTACATTATGTTGTTAATTCTTCTAAAATTAAGGAAAAGTTTGTAGAATTTAACGAATGTTTTTATTAAGTAGATATATATTTACAGATTATAATTTCCAAAGCTTCCAACAAACTAACGAACAAAAGTATATAAAAAAATATAATTTTTGTCAATAATAACACTGTAAATCAAATCTAGGGAAGACCGGAAGTATCATGCGTGCAATAAAAAACGTCACGTGGATTGAGTTTCTTTCTAGTATTTAACTTAAATATTGAATTTTTATACAGATATTTGTTATTATAATATTATTATATAATAATTAATTATAACAGATTTTTACATTTAAGTTGTTAAAATATTATAAAATTAGTTAAAAGTCGCATCCAGTTTCGTAAATGTCCTTTTGAGATAGATTTTTTTTTTTTTGCGAAACACGTGTGAAGTTAATTTGATTTTTCAATTTCAAATGAAAATTGTAGCTGCAAGTATCAGTATCATCTTATGAAATTTAAATTTGTATTTTATGTACACTTCTGATAAAATTTAATAAGAAAGGAACCTATAAATTAATTAGATACCTTTCTTATGAATTTTAATCTCACTATCAACAGTCTTATTTTAATTTCTTTATAATATATTTTCCATAAAGCATCGTAAACGTAAAGGTGAAAGCTAAGTACAAAAAATAAAAAAATTAGAGCGCTGAAAGTTTTCCTTAAAAATAACGAGGTAAATAATTTGTTCACTTAAATCTAAATAACTTCACTTCTCTCCTTCCGTAGAAGGAATTATCCTCACGTACGCTATCAAAACGTCAGGAATGTCTTTCGTCACCTGTCAAGTGACGCGAAAGGTTATGACCTGCTCTGTTTTATTTTCAAACTACGTCTTTTCGGCGCAAAAACTAAGTTAAGCTTGGTTCAAAATATTTTAAATAAACATTATAATTTCTGATTTTCTTAAAATAAGTTTTGAAAGAATTATAATTGATTTTTAAAAGAATTTCAAACTGAGATTTTCATTTTTTTATAAATTGGAAAAAATGGCTGACATAATCGATTATCTGATCAATTTTGCTGACTAAAAATCAAGATTTTTAACAAAAATTTTAGACGTGCCAGGAACGATTAAAAAATGTAAAAAAATACCCCCAAAATACTTTGATCTTTCCTCTTAATAATATAAACATTTAGATAATAAAGTTTTGTTTTTGTCAAGTTTGGCGTTTTTTTTTTTTTTCGTCATGCTATACTCTTTTTAGCGATCTCATGAAGGTACCTGTCTTAATAGTAAGTCAGAGTGATTCGATAAGGTCAGATTGGCAGCTGATCTAAAAACAGATCTACTTTCTGTTGTTAACTGCGGCAAGAAATGGCTTGTCAGTGTTAACGCTTCTAAAACGAAACTGCTCTCTTTTAATCGTTTTTTTGCCTCCCATTAACATGGCTGATGCTAATACCCAGGAGAGTGATTCATTGTGCCTTCTCGAACTAACGTTTTCCGCTGGCATGAAGTTGAAATACTATTTGAATCCATCGACAGGTCTGCTGCAAGAAAAGTTGGTTACCTGTGTCGTGCCAGAAATCCCTACACGCAAGCCGCCAATGGTCCGCTGGCGGGCCGCCGATGGCAACGCCAGTCAGCGGTCCTCTGGTGACAGCCACCAGTGGGCTTCTAGCGGTCCGCCAGTGGTAACATTGCCGAGAAAAACACGCCGGTGGTCAGTAGCAGATTAGTGGCTTGCGTGTAAGGGAGTTTCTCGCCCGAATTTATCTTACATAATTATAAATCTACCATTCATCCTTGCTTTGAATACTGCTGCCAAATCTGGTCTGGTGCTCCTGATAAAATCCAAAGAAAAATCTGCAATGTTATTGGTCCTGACTTGGCATCTCGACTTCAGTCTCCTTCCCCTTACCGTAATGTAGGTTCACTGTGTCGTTTCTATAAATACTTTCATAGTAATTGTTCTGATGAACCTTCCTGTATGGTACCTAGACTTATGAATCAGTACTAGATTGGGGCTAAGGTTTCATCATTTTAGAGTTGAAATGGCTAGATGTAACCGTAAGTTCTATGTTATCAGTTTCTTCTATCACACTTCTCACTTTTTGAACTCTCTTCCAGCTTCTTGTTTCCTAGTCAACTTTTAAATGTAATGACAATCTTCATCTACTGTCTTGTTCTTTTTCTGTTCTCTCTCCTTAATAATGTTTTTATTCTTTTTCATATTCTTTAACAGTCAGTAACACCTTGCGTCATAGTGGCTTTATTAGCTTGCAGTAAAATGATTAAAAACAATAGCAAGTGAGGAAGAGAGAGAGAGAGAGAGATTATTATGTTTATTTCATGAACACAGTATCAGACTCTATTTTATTATTATTATTATATTATTATTATTATTATTATTATTATTATTATCTATTCTATAATGCAAAAACCTCTGTTAACTATATATTTATTAGTTGCGCACCCTTATCTTCCGTATTTGATATCATGGAGTATTCCTTTGTTATGGTATCAAGATGCATAGCTCAACGCCAATAAGAAAACATATCTTGTTTTATCAACCTAACAAGAAGGAGAGAATCGACTGCTAATGAAGTTTTTTTTTTTTTTTTTTTAATTCATGTCCGATTTTTGTGGATAATTTTACTTTTATTGATTTAACAATTATTTTCCCTATATACGATAATAGAGTTAATTTTATAGTTGTGTACGTTTGTTTTGGAGAGTAGTAATTCTGTTAGCAATGGTGAAAAAGCCTGGGCGTAGATTAATATTTGGATAATATTCAATCGTGGCATTCTCGAGGATTTTCCTTCTGAGTGAGTTATTTTCTTTTTTTATGAGTGTAGTATTTTTTAAATCAAAATTGTCGTTGAACTGTATCAAGAAATCGAAAGAAAATGGTTGAATCCGTCAACACAACAATAAAAACGATATTTTCACACGTGACAGTACTTGACGTAATTTTCAGTTGACATTATGAATATAATAGCGTTTTCTAAATTCTTCTAGTTGCTAAGGACGTTTTGTTTTGTTATTAATAGCTACTTTGTTTTAATAAATTCATTTTGTTTTTGCCTTGAAAAAGTCCACATTTGACGAAACGCGTCGACTAATATTACAGTTTTCCTATTGTCTTTTCCTATTGTATATATATATACAAGCCTGTTTCTAGTGTGGTTAGACATCCGATTGCTTCAAGCCGGGATCGAAACTCTAGTCAGAAACTCTACCCCTAAGCTATCGGCGTACAGCAAAGGGAATCTTTTAATGTATTATATACGTGATGTATATAAACGCCAAATCAGCAGTCAGAGTGCTCAATTCATAAATGAAGAGCAATACATTATAAGCAGGAGCAGCCACTGTTTTTTTTAATTCCCTTTCTCCATAGTGCTCAATCGGCGAACGAGAGCAAGTCATCCACATACAACCCTGTTTCGCTGTATCACAGTTCATATATATATATATATATATATATATATATATATATATATATATATATATATTATGGATATTGTTTAATCCGACATAATTATCACTTCAAACGTGATTTTAGTGGATACCTGTATTTTAGCAGAGGCTTTCGTTTTATTTAAAACAGCATTTATTTCGTCTACAGGTCGGCACACTCGAGAAAACTTATTAAAGAAAATGTGGCTTCCGGCAGGATTTGAACCTGCGCCTTTCTTTGCAGGAAAAAACCGCCGTCTGATTTAGCGTGCTTTTGCAGCTCGACCATGAAAAACTTCACAATTAAGAAAGGTTCTGTTTGCCTTTAAAGCACACTAGATTTTGAATCCAGTTTAAAATCAAACGGAGCGTCTACTCAAATACGGGTGTCCACTAAAAATAACGCATGAAGTAATTTTGATATGTCGGATTAAAAAAAAAATCCCATTAATTATTTATATAATGATGTATGTATGTTCATCCAGCCACTAGATAAAAACAATAAATGTTGTTAATTACTAACTTAATTATTTAAATTTTAATTACGGAAACTTTCTTTGTTGTTTAAGTGTTTTTTTATTTCCATCTTCTGCGAGTAGATTTAACCTTGAGACAGCGGTTTCATTAAAACTATTATAGCAAAAAAATAGACACCACAACACTATACAAAAGCAACAAAAATTGTAACAAAAGACAAAAAGATGAAGAAAATTATCAAAATAATAATTTTTTAAAAAATGAGAAATTGCAAATAATCGAAATGCTTTATCTCAGAATCTGAAAAAGAGCATTATCGTTCTCACCAAATGTTTACTTCAGATACGAGTCATAAAACCCACTGTCCGTCTTCAATGGTGACTTAGGACTTAGGTTCGGGCCATAGAAATTTAATGTTAATTATAAGACATACTGCTAAGGGAGAAAATTAGTCAATTGAGTGGAAACGAAGGGAGAAGGGCGTATGAATTAATGTGTGAAATGGGCAGTAGCCTTTTGGGTGACCAGCAAACTTGTCATCGTTAACTGATTTATTAATCTGAGGTCGAAGGTGAAAAACGAAAGTTTTCCCCAGGGTATTGACACGACTATTTCACGATATGACAAGCGGAAGCAAAAGTTTTCATATGCTTTTAAAAAAAACTCTTTCCTTCCACCTCTTTTTCTTGATGTAATTATATACATACATCTATCTATATATATATATGTGTGTGTGTGTGTGTGCGTGCGTGCGCGTGCATGTTCAGTTCCGCATACAAAAGAAGCCATTTAGTGACAATGATACGTCTGGTGTATGAGGGATAGTTTAGAAACTCGCTGAACGCGCTCAACTTTGATAGGGTTACCAACACCCAAAAATGAAAATGCGAGAAGAGGATTTCCAAACCAGTGGGGGCGGGGGGGGTCGCTCCTTGTAATCCAGTTCTCAACCAAGGTCCACTGACCCACCAAGCTGAATTAAAAAAATCAATATACAGTGTAACCCGGATATAAGAGAGTTGTCGGGGCCGGAGAAGAAGTCTCTTATATCCGGGTTTCTCTTATATCCGGGTTTGGTCTATTTTGTTTAGGTAAGTATGGCTCTAATTTGGGACCAGAGAAAATCTCTCTTATATCCGGGTTTCTCTTATATCCGGGTCTCTTATATCCGGGTTACACTAGTACTATTTGGTCATTTCAATGTGGAAGTGAAAGAGAGGGAGCGAGAGAGAGGGAGCAAGAGAGAGGGAGCGAGAGAGAGGGAGCGAGAGAGAGGGAGAGTGAAAGAAAGAGAGGGGGGCAGACAGCCAAGATTTTGTACGTATTCCAGCTGTTCGTGTTTATTCAATACATGTTTTTTTTTTTTTTTTTTTAAATAAAAAAGCGTAATTTTTTTTAAAGAATCATTGATTCTTAAAATGCTGGGACAAAAACATTACGCATCATTTAATGCGGGACCCACATTCTTCAACATCTAAATGCGGAAGAATCCCGCATTATTCAGGTGGGACGGTTGACAACCGTAAAGTTTGAATAGCAGTGACGCAGACCGTCAGTTTACGGCAGTAAGTAATCAACACGAATCAAATTAAACTCCAAAGAATTCTTTATTTCCGATCTGCGTTATTTATTAACTATTGTAAACTGACGGTTTAAAAATAGTTACGATGAAAGAAAACCAAATAAAATTAAGATAAAATATTAGTAAGAAATTAATAATGGTTGACAATGCTTTATTTAAAAAATACTAACATAAACGTGTATTATATTTTATCGGCCATATATCATTATCCCCCTATTTGATATAATAGAATATTCCTTTGTTATGGTAACAAGAGGAAATTTTCGTTAGCAAACACAAGTGCTGCCCAGAATAGACATATCGATGAACTATTTTCATCTAATAAATTAAGCATGCCGATTCAGCTTTTCGCCGAGAATTTTTATACAAGTTTAATAAACATGCGGGCTTGAGTAATAGTGTCAGGAAACTTTTTGAAAAATAATGATTGTACCAAATTAGCACCGATCCGACGGATGGGTGGGGTAGATATTGAAGAAAATTATTTAATCGTCCCCACGCTTGTATTTAGTACACAACTGACTTTCCCAGACACCATAGATCGGGACATTGGGAATCTGGGGACAGCAATGCAGGACCGAACAGTGTGGAAAGGGATTGTCAATGGAGTTTCGATCAACCATAGGGAAGTCGAAGGATGATGATGATGATGATGATGAGTACACAAAAGTACAGTGACAAGAAAGGAGAATTTGTTTCAAGAATAAATATTTGTTGTGCAAAGTAAATACCTTATCCCCATTAGCGTACTGACTTATTCATATACTTCATCTCATAAATACTGAAATAAATATAATTATTTACACTATTTACATTGTTCGAACTGTTGTCCTCATCTTTATAACCATATTCACGACATTTCGACCGTTGTACGCTCCGGCCTTCTTCAAGTGATATTTGTTGGAATTTCGAACCCAACCCTTTATTTAGTCCACGGGTGTAGATTTGTTTTTATATAGACAGATGTAAAAAAATAATGTGAAATAAAAGGAAGTGTGTGTGTGTGTGTGTGTGTGTGTGTGTGTGTGTGTGTGTGCGTGCTTGCGTGCGTGCGTGCGTGTGTGTGTAGCGTTATAATAATTGGCACGGAAAATAGAATCGGTTAGTCGAGTTAAAATTCCGGATGAGTCTGATGCGTTCATTTTCTCCCAAATGTCCTTGGGAAAGGTATGAATCAATTTCTTGTCCCCATCACTTCCACTCAGGGTGGGAGCAAGGCTTTCGTGCACCCAAACTCTATGATACGCCCCCTACACACACTCTACTACATCTCAATTATCATGTAGTATTCATATAAGATACAAATTTTATTTTAACCTAATTATCTCTATCTATATAAGGCAGGTTGTGTGTGTGCGTGTGTGTGCGTGTGTGTGACGAATGCACGGCCGCAATTTTCGACGGATTTGCACCAAAATTTACATGCACATGCTCCAAGTTAGCAGGAAGGTCAAGACCGACTTTGCATTTCCCAACTCCCATCGATAGTGGAAATAATCGTTTTTTTTCATGCTTCTTCGGCAGTTTTCATATAGTTTGCGGCCATTTTGTACTGGCCAGAGTGAGAGCCTATAGCTGGCTGCCACCAATATGCAGGAAGATTCTATTGGCCAGCGTGAGAGCCAACAGCTGACTGACACGAATATTAACTAGCATGCTTGTATGCAAAAAAAATCGATAGCTGCATTCGTCACAAGCGGGAAAAATTTTAATCTGCATGGCACTTTACTCCAAATTGGCTCATTCGTTTGCTTAAACTCAACGTTGATTCTGATTCCGCAGAACTGGGTTGGGTGTGAAAAAGTATTTGTTGTTAACATTCTTTTTTCATTCGGTTTTTCCAGTTACGAGTCCTTTTTTATAAAGCGTTTTATGTTCATTTTGTTTCGTTCTTTTTTCGTATCAGATTTAATGTTTTGTATAGAGCTTAGAAAAAATTCGCATTGTGAGATAGGCAAGAAGTAAAGCATGTAGCAACACCAGCACGGCAAAGGGCACTCCTTTAAAGGCAAGGAAGGGCAAAAATATTTTAAGTCAAATGATAGCGATTGCTGTATGAGTCGTACGATTTTTGAATCAAGCACGGGCAACGCCGGCCCATGCTGCTAGTATACAATAATGAATCATATGCAATATAGGTGAACAATTCAACTAGAAAAATTGAAAATAAATACAATGTATCTAAATACAAATTAGAGACATTTCATAATAGATCAGTCTATCTTAAATAAATCAACAATGTTTGATAGTAATTTTTAATATCAACTTGAGATTTTTCTTAATAAAAAGTTGAATAATTTTAACAGATTCAGAATTATGAATAAAAAATAGTGAATTTTATATAGTGTATTTATATAGAGAATTTTATATAGTGTATTTATATAGTGAATTTTATATAGTGTATTTATATAGTAAATGTTATATAGTGTATTTATATAGTAAATTTTATATAGTGTATTTTCAAGTCTTAGCATGAGCAAAAGAAATTCACGGATTTTAACATAAAAAAGACTCCGGAATGACCCAAATCTACGTAAATTTTCACCATTTAATTGTTGTGCATAGTTTAATTTGTAACATATATAAATGTCGGTAGAAAAAAGCAAATATTGATAAGATAGAAAGGGTTACAAAGCACTGGGTGGGTTTCCAATGAGGATTGCACCCCGATTGGGGAGTTCTGGGGGTAGTATACAACGGCCCTACCTCCAGTTATAGATTAAACAGCAAAGGAAACTGTACACTCTAGCTTTCGGCAGAGGTTAGTCTAGAAGAAGAAAAGATCTGAATTCAAAACCATTAGTGAAGGCAACGACAAATCACTTCACTGTCTTTCCCAAAGAAAAAAAAATGGCAATTCACAGACAATAAAATAAAGGAATCTCTGGAGAGCTATAATCATCTACGTCCTGCAAGAACGTGGCATTAGAAATATAAGAGTAGGCTTTTCATGCAACCAACTCATTAAGAATAGATTTATTTTTCACTGAATGTTCTGTGAATGCCATCTTGTGTCGAAGTATCAGGAATTTTTCAACTAACTCGTAATGATCCTTTTTCCCCTCTAGATTCATTTCAAAAATTTAAAGATAAAATAAAAATGAAACTATAAAATCACATGAACCACTTTTCTGTGAAATTGTATATTTTACAAAAACCAGGCGGGCGTACTTAAGTAAACCTTTAGAAAAGTCATCAGTCGATCTTTGTTTTCAACAATTTAGACGCGAGATCGTCCAATCCTATTCAAAGGTTATCACGAAATCTTATATCTGTTTCCCTTTTACGTGGAATGGACACAGAGGCCTCTGTTTTCCTTCTCTTAGAGTTTCTTTTATTGGTTACCAGTCCTTAATGTATGGTTGCTCTTACAGGGCCATTTCTTCCGTTTAATTTTAATCTAAAATTTGGCCGCATCAATTTGTAACCTAGCAACACATCTTTTCGCTAAACTTCTTTTCAATGATTAGAAGAAAAAAAAGCCGTGTTACTCACAAACCAAATTGTATTAACAAGTTTACGCTCCTAAAAATGCGATATTAGCCAAATTAGTACCATTGTTGTGATGTAATTGAAATCGGTTCGGTGTGAGAACTCGTCAGTCAGTTATGTGCCATGCGTCATATACGCGTAGGCGATCATGTATCTTTCGATACATGACTGACGAGAAAGTTTTTTCCCGCAGTAGGTTGCCATTACTTTCTGCAGTAGACCAGATGGCATCCAAGGCTATAGAACCCGGTCTGTCTTGCTATTTACCCATAGCTTTTGAAGAAGAGGATTCATACCTTTCCCAAGGGTATTAGCACGTAAGTGAATGTAATGGATTCGACTGAAATTCCACTCGTGCCGGTGGAGTAATGGAGAGCGGCTCGGATTGAGGAATCGGAGAGCCGAGTTCAATTCATTACATTCAGTTACGTGCTAATACCCTTGGGAAAGGTATGAATCCTCCTCTTCTTCCCGCAGCTAAAAGTAAATAGCAGGACAGACCGGGTTCTATGTCCTTGGATGATAACTGGTCTACCGCAGAAAGAAATGGCAACCTACTGCGGAGAAAAATCTTCCTCGTCAGTATCGAAAGATACATGATCGGCCAAGCGTGTGGCACTTAACCGATTATATAGTTGCACCCACCAGTGTTTTAAACGGGGGACGGTCTTTAAGCGCAAGAATTTGCATGATAAAACAAATTCAGATCATTTTCACGGGCACGGGATAAGGCAATGATATTTGTAGTTGATACAGTCTCCAGCCGTATGTTGAGGATAGCATGGACCGAACATGTGTGCAACAATGTGATTTTGAAAAAAAAAATGGAAACAAAAAGGAATTTCTGGGTTACGTAATAAGGAAGGAGGGCTTGGAAAATCTGATACTCACGGGACAGATTGAGGGGAATGAGCGACAAAGGAAAGCAGTGTGTAACATACTTGATGAGCTTGAGTAAATGGATAGTAGAACAGGGTTTGGGACAAATAACAAAAAAGACAAAACTTATTAAGAGCTACTAAGGACATAAAGATGTGGAGGACCATGTCACCCACGTCCTAAAGGGACACGGCATATAAAACAGCCACCAGCACTTCCTTGGCGACGGGTTTCATTAAGTATAGTAAATTTGCTATTTGTAAATTGGATTTATTGGACGACTATAAAAACAGGAAGTGTTTTATTTTAATAATTCAAAAGTTATACGTGTTAGTAAACGATGTAAAAATTTATATTTGAAGTAAAATATTAGCGAACCATATGATGGATACAATAAAATTGTAGATAAAAACTGTATAATATTTTGTTATTAGATATTGAGACATGTTTCAAAATTCTATTTCCTTCATTAGCCAAACTCTTAAATTGATTTAATTTTATGTTCAAATACATAAGGACGATGAATTTGTAGCAAAGTAAAATTTAAAATTATTATTAAGAATAGGAAGGAGGAAAAGAGGAATTGCAAAACAAACGGTTCATCTAATTCTACAAAAGTATTTAGAACTACCTAAAAATTATATTTTAAAATAGTTATTTGATTGTTTTCAGCCATGTGAATTTAACTGTTACTTTTCTTATGTTTTAAATACATCTAGGACGCTAAAGGAAAAAAACCGAACCCCCCACTCCCCAACTTCTGCAATCTTTATTGAAACTGAGAACTAAACTGAAAATTAAATTTGTCTTCTTGGCCTCATTCTATGATAATGCTGTTGGAGTGGGCTGCATTTTTTGCCTAAAATCATTACTGCTATTAACTTTCGAAAAAAAAATCAGATAACCTAATTTTCTTTTTTTTTTCATTCCAGAAACATTAGCTTCTAAAAAAATATTTTTCTGAGTATTATATGCGGAATAGGTCTACATGTCAGGAATTTAGTACAAGCGGAACGCAAAAAAAAAAACAAAAAAACAAAAAACGTGAGTATTTCAAATCAAAACAAAAATAGTTTACAATATTTATTAAAAAAGATCTTTTAAAAGAATTTTAAATAGTTGTCCCGTATATACATAAGAAGAGGATTATAAATATTTATATATATATATATATATATATATATAGGTTCGTCTAGTGTCTATTATCCACCCCTTCTCGGTCTTTTGAACAACAGTAGAGGTTTATCTCTTATTTCTTTATTAGATTTGGGTTTCCGGTTCTTTCTAAAGTGTTTTTCATTCTCTTTCACTCCCAACAGCTCCTTGCATCTTAGTGGCATCATCACGCTGCTTGGGGGGTATATATATATATATATATATATATATATATATATATATATATATATATATATATATATATATATATATATATATATATATATATATATATATATATATATATAAATATATATATATATATATATATATATATATATATATATATATATATATATATATATATATATATATATATATATATATATATATATATATATATATATATATATATATATATATATATATATATAGATGTGAGTTTATAGGTTTTCACGCTTTAGCGATCGTCGACAAATAAGTATATATATATATATAAATAATATATATATATATATATTTATTTATATTTATATTCACATTTATATATATATATATATATATATATATATATATATATATATATATATATATATGAAATACGTATATATATATATATATATATATATGAAATACGTATATATATATATATATAAATATATATATATATATATATATGAAATACAAATATATATATATATATATATATATATATATATATATATATATATATAAATATATATATATATATATATACAAATATATATATATATATATATACAAAATAATGTATATATATATATATATATATATATATATATATATATGTATAGTATGTATATATATGTGTGTATATATATATAAAAATATAGTTTTAAGGTATGCTCAATTTATGGGTAAAAGTTCTCAATATCAGAGATAGAGAGTATGCAAATGTAAATTGAACGGTGAGATCCACACCAAGCAGGGACATTCCGTTTCATGCTTGAAAGCAATCTTACATTTACATTGATATATATATATATATATATATATATATAATACAAAAATATCTCTCGAAGGAGAAATGAACACCCGATTTTCTTATTTACATAACTATCTCTCTCTCTCTCTCTATATATATATATATATGTATGTATTGTTTGAAATTTGCTACATTCATGGAGATAGATATTTCAATTTCTTGGATAGAGCGTTTGTGGATATAAAAAGTGTCGGCATAGATAACAATATTGATTGGTAATCGGCTGTTTCGCAACTTAAGCGATCTTCAGATCATAGTCACATTTCTATATCCACACTGTTTATATGCGAGAGCAAGTCAGAATCTAAACGTAATTTTGAAATGATGTAGTAAAAACAACATGGAGAGGCTGACACACCACATGACGCGTGTCCATGGGGATGATGTGCAGAATTCCATCCTTAAGTCGAGTGACAAAGAGCAACGAGATCAGACGTATGGACGTCAACTCACCGATTACACTATCCGGGAACAACGTACCGTAGTGCTCTGTCTGTGGACAGAGAGAACCTAACCTGCGGAAATCCATGTTGGCGCAGTATGGAGCACGCACTATGAACCAATAAAAGTTGTACGAGTGGGCAGAACGCATTAAAGCAGGAAGAAAAGGTGTAATGGACAAAAAAAACTATCTGGTCGTCCATCAACATCGCGCAGGAAGAACACATCTAGAGAACAGATGCCTTGATTATGGGTGACCCGCGTGTGGCGTCAGTCATGGCTACCAGCTATAGATTTGCACAAGCGACAAAGCATTTCGACTTGGAGTACCGCAAAGTTTGTGCGTGTTGGATTTCCGAAAAAACAAGCGTTGCAGACGTGGCTTCGGTGAGCAACCAAATCGCTACTTTTTGGAAGGAAGCTGGTTGAACAATACCAGAAGTGCAACACCATTCAGGGGGACTGTGTTCTTAATCAGTGGAAATAAAGGTGTTGCATAAAAACTGCCCATTTTTTATTTATCCTCATATATAAAACTAAGGCCTGAATACACATTTAAAAACCAGCATTTTACTAGAAACTTTTGCGGATACCTGAACTTAATAATAAATGTATTATAAATGAATATACTACTGGAATAATCAAACATAGTTACTACCGGTGTAGCTTCTAAATTTACATTTGTAAATGTTTATGCTACTGTTATGCTACTGTTGTAAATTATTTGTGTACAAACTGATATATAAAATACTACATTTCCTCGAATAAGCACCCGAGGCCCTAATTTAGAAATTGATTCTTTAGGAGGGGGCGCTTATTCGAGAGAGGCGCTAATTCGTGCGGTGCTGGATGGGCTTATTGAAAAAAAAAACACACACATGTGAAGCACTCGGTAGACTTTCATAATTTACACCGATTCTGTTTATCCTTCAGAAATGATAAAATCAACACATTTTTAAATAAGAATGACAAAACATTTTCACACTAAGACGTATGAACACTTTAAAATATATGACGATTTCTAAACACTTGCGACAAAGTCTCGCGACAGGAAGACGTACTATCAGAAGTATAAAATGGTACAATAGCACTAAATTTTTGTAACTGACGATGGGAAAATTCTCTGAAAGAAAAATATCCCTGAACTTTTGAAAAGATATTAAGCCAAGTAAAACTGATTTTGTCGAGAACATCAAATGTAGTTTTGGGAAATACGAACGAGTGAGGATCGATTTACAGACCCCACAAAAATGTGGAAAGGTTATAAGAATAATCCAGAACCTATACTAGCAACAAACCGCCTGCATACTGATAGGAAATGAGCTCAGTGAGGAATCGGAGAGCAGAGTTCGAATTCCAGTCTAATCCATTACATTCACTTAAGCGCTAATCCCCTTGGGAAAGGTATGAATCCTCTTCTCCCCCTCCCCCAGCTATAGGTAAATAGCAGGACAGACTGGGTTCTATAGCCTTGAATGGCAACTGGTCTACCGCAGAAAGAAATGGCAACTTACTGCGGGAAAAAAATCTGCCTCGTCAGTCATGTATCGAAAGATACATGATCGCCTAAGCGAATATCACGCATGGAACATAACTGACTGACTGAAATATACAAAATTAAAAAGAGGTGTAAGACATGGATGCATCTTCTCACCAGATCTTTTCAATGTACTTAGCGAGATCTTTCTGCGATAATTAGAAGCCCTACTAGGGTTCATTATTGGCAGCCACAATTTTATGATATGCAGATGACACAGTGTTGATAACAGACACAGAAAGCAAACTACAAGAACTCCGACAGAAGATAGGGAATGGAAGCAAGAGGAAAGGAATGAACATCAATTGCAAGTAGACTGAACGCATGGTTGTTTGCAAAAAGGACAGCTCAACATTCAAATTACATGGTGGAGATACCGAAATAAAACAGGTGCAACAATTTATCTATCTAGGAAGTGTATTAACAGAGGACGGAAAGTGCGACACTGATATCCGGAGGCACATTGGGTAGCGAAAGATGCCTTCCAAAATCTAAGTAAAGTATTAAAAAATAGAAAAATATCGCTAGAAACAAAGAAAAGAGTACCGAACTATATATATATGATATCAGTCCTCCTCTATGACAGTGAATGCTGGAAAATTTCCTCATAGATGAAGAAGAGATTTGAAACAACAGAAATGTGGTTCTACAGAAGGATGTTGAGAATACCATGGACCTAACGACGAAGTTGAAATTTCTTGAGTACATAATGAGGAAAGAGGGCTTGGAAAATTTGATACTCACGGGATAGATTGAATGCAAGAGGGATGGAGGAAAGCAACACACAACCTACATGACGAACTTGAGCGAATGGATGGCGGAGAAGGATTTGGGAGAGACGGCAAAAAGTTATTAAGAGCTACAAAAGAAAGGAAATCGTGGAGAATCGTGATCGCAACGTCCTGGAGGGACACGACACATAGAAGAATAACAGAACAATAACAAAATAATGCAGATGCAGCTTAAAGAAAAGATTTGGAATTGATATCAATGAAAATAGATAAGAACAGAATTGAATTTTTCCACGTAGTGTATTGGTTAACAAGCTTGTCTCGCTATCTCAGTTACTGCTAAGAATTGAGTGCGATCCTCACTGGATGCTCGTATACTTTTGGCTTAGTGCAACATCTATGCTACGCTTAATAAATCGGTATTTCTTTTTGTCTTATTTAAATAGCCAGACAAAAATGAAACTATATATTTTTAATTTTTCCTTACCTTGTAAGTTGATCTTACATACATTTTAATTGGAAAGCTTATTTGAAATTGAAACCACAGATTTTTCCTATTATGGAAGGGCGCTTATACGAAGTGTGCTTGTAAGAAGGGCGCTTGTTCCCCTACCATAACAAATCATATACGTCGCTGTAGATCGATCGACAAGAGATATGAATAGGTTAGTGTGACTTTATGCCCGCCTACTAAGGCTTCAGTCTGTCTTTCTCGTTTCTCTCTATAATAACAATTATTTGCTGTTAAAGAAAAGCGAATTAAAATTTTCATAATTCTTTACATTTTTCAGACAATTTTCTAAAGCAAATTCAAAAAGTCGCCAAAGTGAGAAAGATTGAAGTATTTATTTGCTAATATGTTGTGTTAATAAAAAAATAAAAATAATTAAAAAAAAAAAAACGGAAAAAATAGTCCGAAAAATATATGGAACAATTAAATATTTATAAATATTTTTTCTTGTTTTATTTATTTGATTTGTTCGTGAGCTGAATAAAAATTTAACCTGAATTTTAAAAAAATATATTTTCATAGAGAATATCTACAATAGTTAAGTTTTTAGTGTAGTTGTCAGATGTGTAGTATTTTAGATAGGAGAGTTTTTAGCCTAATTTCGATCTGAAATTTCACTGTATAATGTTAGACTTTTGTGAGTAATAGGGAAGCATTGGATTAAAGTGCATAGACAAAAAGGATATTACGTTGAAAAAGAAATATTTACTATGTAAAATAAATACTTTTTTTCTTCCTTAGGTTACGGATATATTGATTTACCTACATATAATGTCTCACTCAGGAACATTGAAATAAAAAGATCTTGAGATAACTTCCCTTCTTTTTCTCCAGTATGCATGTACCACATTTTGCCGATCATGTGACCTTCAAAGTCCAATGAGCGAAGCCCCGTCTGTATACAGAGACAGTCTATTGGTAAATGCGGCTAAGAGAACGTGAATTCCTGCCACACGGGTAGACACATCTTTTTGTGTCATGACGGACCAGACTTATGAGTAAAGATAACCTTTTTTAACATCCACTTGTTTTCCAATTCAGTGTCGGAGAGAAGGAACGTAACTCATTTCTACATTTTATCGGTATGCTCTCATTTTAGAAAATAAAACTTCATTCATGTTCTTTCGACTTCTCCTTAGCTGCCTTTATTTCTGATTATAAATGTTTGGGTAATTAGCTATTTTCAATGACCAGATACTATCAAGGTTGCTCCAAATATATTAGGGAACTCAAAAAAACAAATCTTTATGAAATATAGTGAAAACTCCTCATCCCAGAAATCCAGACAGAAAGCATTTAATTGGTTCGAAGATAATTAAAATTTTGGCTATTGATATTTATTTAAGTATCTCTCTATATCTCTGAAATAAGGAATTACGATTACTTGTATTATTTACATTATTCAGACTGTTATCTCCATCTTCATTGCCATATTCAGAACGTTTCGGCCGTTATACGCTCCGGCTTTCTGATTGGAATTTCGAATCGACCCCTTTATTTCGTCCACCGGGGTAGATTGTTCTAGTTCCACGTACCATGTGTCCTTGAGTGATATTTAAGTTTCTAAGCATTACTTCAACAGTTAAATATTGGACGTTTATATGCGAGTTACTTAGCATATACTATGTTCGGATAAAAGTAAATATTGGTCGCTTATATTTAAGTCAAAAAACATGGTTAGAGCATAGATAAATATTTTTCGTTTGTATTTGAGTCTATAAGAATTTACTTGATTCAGTGATAGATAAATATTGGGCGTTTATATCTGAATCTATGAGAAGATACTTGTTTGGGATATAGGTTAATGTTATATTGATCTTTTATATTTGAGTCTGTAAGCATTTATGACAGTTGGTTGAAAAATTCGTACGTTGACTATGAAGGAGTTATGCTAGAGATGTGAAAACTTGCATGAATTAATTTCACCTCGTCTTATTAATAACATCATTGTTTATTTCCAGATAAACTGACATCTGACTGTTCAAAAAAGACTTCAGAAATAACTCGTAGCGATTTCTCTTGACAATGGACAAAATTTCGCATCAAGGTTCTATCAAGTACTCTCAAAAAGAGTTTAGCTCCTTGACCAAATTAGGCGATTGACGCTCTAGCATTATCAACAGTGCAAAAGTCGGCAGCTGAATTTAGGAGGAGAAGGGAGAGTCTTGAGGATGGCACAAAGTTTGGACGTCCTGCAACTGCACCACTAAGGAAAACATTGATTGTGTTCACCACAGGATGATTTATGACAAGCGGTTGACTATAAATCAAATAGCCAATGTTATTAGCATATCCCGTGAGTTTAAAATATTCTGCACAATGAACTTGGCATGACGTAGGTTCCTGCTCGGTGGCTGTCTTGTCTTCTAACACCTGGTCAAAAGCGCACCAGGCTGTTTACATCACGGAAAAATCTGGCATTGTTTCAGGCAGGTCCAGGTGCTTTCCTTGAACATTTCCTAACCCAAGATGAGCACTGCGTTCAAAACGACAATGCATGCAGTTGAAACACCTCTCCTTACCTGCTCCAAAGAAGGTCAAGGTCATCTCATCTGCAGGGAAATTAATGGCCACTCTTTTTTGGTGGGGGGTGATCAAAATGCATTGTGATAATTGACTATCTTCAAAAGGGCCACACCATCAATGGAGAGTACTATATGAACTTACTGAGTTAGTTACGAAAGGCTATAAAGAACAAACGCCCAGGAAAACTGACGAAAGAGGTCCTGTTTCATCAGAACAATGTTCCAGCACACAAATCTTTGGTTTCAATGGTTGCTATGGGTAACTGTGGCTGAACTGGTTGATCACTCTCCCCATTCTCCTGATTTGGCCCCCATCTGACTATCATCTGTTCCCCAACATAAAAACACTTGCATGGGAATCTGTATCGCAGTGATAATGACGTCATATCTACCGTTGATGTCCTGTTGATCAACAGGATGAAAGCTTCTTGACCAATGAAATCCAAGCACTTTAACACTGATGGAAGTCGTGTGTGAACCGCAGGCGGAACCATGTTGGAAAATAAACCACATTTGGTCACATTCCATGAGAGCATTTTGGTCAGCCTCTGAACTTTTCAAACCCCCTCATAATTCGTTCAGGCACAAGTAAATGATTTAAATGAATGAGATGCTTACACAAAAAAATGTTCAATATATTTCCAAGCAAAGTTACTATCGTAATGTGCATCATTTTTCTAATATGAATTTGTTCATATTTTTATTCTTGCTAAATCCACTTTGAAAGGTAATTGTTATACTTAGATTATAAATTAATATGTTTACCACTTGGGATTGGAATATTTATGTTACACAGGCGAGAGTTTATTTATTCGTTTTGTGTTGAAGATTTAAGAAAAACATATTATATTTTCCCCCGGGGTTCCTCTGTACTATCAATATCAATGGATGACGTCACACAGGCGAAATAATCGTTATCCGCTCCAGAATAATCACTGTTTTCACTTCCCTCATAACCACTATGAATTAATATCCGAGTCACTACATTTCAAAAGATGCTATTTCTCAATGCATCTACAATGGTACGTTTAACACAAGTTCAGTGCCGTATCAGTGATGCAACAAATGTAGCAAAGGCCCCGAATTAAATGGTAATGATAATATTAGCCGTTTCCTTATAAGGAAACATTCGGTATTCATTAATCGAGCAGCCTGTACTGCGATATCGGTTGAAATTTATAAAATCCTTCTCTCAAAACAATTTTTAATAAATATAAATTTCTCGAGTCCAGTAGCCGCTATCGTTCTTTGCAATCTTGATAGGGATTCCTAACCTTTTATTTGACGTTGTGCGGAACGTCAGCATCTTGAGTTGCTTGTGCTATGCATTTTAGCTGTTATTTCTGTTGAAAGTCTTCAAGTGATGTCGTTTCTGTTATTTGGTACAGTTCTTTGTGGTTCTTAGCACCAGTCCAAAAGTCTCGAAGAAGTATTGCCTCCGCTAAGATCCACAGGCTTTACTCGCTAAAAGCCATTTTTAACCACTGATCTGAGAAAGCGGTTGTATACAGTTGATAGTTTTGATATTTCCAAATTTGAAAATAAATAAATAATTGTTATAATTCTTTTTCTATCCTTTGCAAATGATTCAAATTTTAGTATGTTATTATGGATGATAACGACTACCAGTTGTCAAAATTTCAGCTTTTCACAGTTGTTATTTCTAACAAATATTAGGTTTTAAAATTTTGTCCCTTAGTTTTGGACGCTACTGTATATCAGTTTTATAAGCTCTTACACTATGCTAGTAAATAAATTTAATATTTATATGTATTTTTTAATTCAGAGTCCCTTTATAACAAGGGTCGACAAACCCCGGTCCTCGGATTACATCCGGCACGCGAAGAATTTTTTGTCCGGCCCGCCAACTAAACTCCTAAACACTAATTAACTAATTAATTTGAGGAGCAAGTGGCAGAAAAATATCAGTTGGAATTAATCGACTTACAATTCGACGAATTTTTTTTAAATCAAAATTTTATTCCGAATCCACTGCTGAATTCTACAATAAATATGTCTTACCAAGCGGAAAATCTAAAATCTTATTGAATAATGGAAAAATGGTATCATTATTTGGAAGTACTTATGCTTGTGAACAACTTTTTTCGAAAATGAAATCTACTAAAAGTCGTTTGAGAATAAAATTGTGTGATGATCACCTGGATGATAGGTTGCTCTTGTCATCGACAAATATTTCACCTGATGTGGAGAAGTTATCAAACTATAAGCAGAAACAAGTGTCGCATTAAATAATTTGTCATTTTTTTCTTGATTATTAATTGTTATCATACTATTCCTGCAGTAAAATAAGGAACCTTCTTTAAATAATATAATATTAATTTCGTTGTTTTTTCTTGTGGAAAAATTGACGGTCCAGGTGGGAGGAGTAAGGTACTTACCCGGGTTGTTGTTCTGGTCGACTAAAAGCTGTTACCTTCTTTTTACCAATTTTTATAATTACAAGGTCTTGTGACTTGTTATCACGTGATCACTGAAGTGGTTATAAAGGAAATGTTTCTTACTCTTTTTTTTTTACCCTTCTGTTATATTACGCAAGTTATTTGACGGAGAAGCTACGTTGTGGAAATAGATATTTTTTTCGCAACTTAAGGTAAGTACCTTTGCTCATTTCCCTGGCCTGCACCCTCACAGGTTTTTTTTATTGGGTTGATGTTTTCTGGACAATATGTCCTGTGAGTATCATATTTTCCAAGCCCTCTTTCTTCATTATATGCCCTAGAAATTTCAACTGTTTCTTTCTGTATAAGTGTCTTTTTTGTTTCCATTTTTTATAAAACTTACGACGTGGAAGAAAATGGAAACAAAAAGTTGAAATTTTCTCGACATTCTTTAAATCTCCAGACCTTGACGGAGTAGTCAGAGTTCGAGACTATTTATTATAGTACAATTTGACATTATGGCTCTCATCCAAGACACTGCACAGCTTTATGGCCCGCTCTCTACAAAAGGTTCCTGCATTAGTTTAATTCTGCTCTACACAAGGTCGCAATGAATTAGTACATACGGTTCATGCCAGAAATTGTCATGTTCTCTAGGCACTCCTTTGGGAGCGCCGCAAAAATTCAGTGACTCTCCTCATTTTGTTTCAAAGCGGAGGTTGCTGCTTAGGTGGACGGCCCTGCGGCAATAGGCTTTGGCTATTCTTTTTCTCAGGGTCACATAAAAGAGGCGACCGACAATTGTCGTTTATTATGATTAGCTTATTTTTTGATACACGACAAGAATGCGGCACCGAGTGAAGACTTAACTCGCTACTGAATAATCATTAACTAGACTAGCTCGCTATGAGCTCACGCCGAGACGTCCACTGCTTTTCAGAAGACTAGAGAAATATTCACTAGCAAGTAGCAATTAAACAAAAAAAAAAGGATTGGTGGGTGCCTCATCGTTGTATAATGATCAGCGAACGGTTTGTGGATCACTAGTTCAGTCTTCAGTAGGTGTCCATAATGTGTGGCCTTGCACTAAAGGTAAGTTACGCTTCGTAAATAACACCAATAAAATATTGAAACTTTAAAAATTGACATGATTGAATAATTGTTATAAAGTTTGGATTATAATTAATTTGAAACAATTTTCTGAGATTGTGTTCGACATTGGAAACAGCCATTTTACGTTTATGATAACCAGTACTGCAACCGGTCACGAATGTTCGGTGCGCCTGGTAAGGATCCACACCAGAGCAAAATTAAAACTCATAATGGAGAAGCATCAAATGAAGATTGAATTGATTATCAATGGCTTGGAAGTTTGCTAAAAACTACATCTTGATAGATAAGATGGCTTCAGGTGATGAAACTGACAGTTGTAGCATAATGTTGATTCCTAAGTCCACAGTACAAACGCTCTCCAATAATAATCACTCTTCTCTGGTAATTATAGAAAATTCTAAAGAACACACACACACACATACACGGAACAGTCATATAGCCTGACGTGCTATACCATTTAGCTACAGTTGAAGCGTCTGCTTAGCAAAGTAAATTACTGTCGGAGGACACATATTTTATATGAAATTTCTCGGACATCCAGGCCAGTAAACGTAAATGTAGTTAATACTGTTTATTATAAACAGATCATTTACTTAATTAAATATTTGTATCTATAAAAATAACGTATAAACAGAATATATATATATATATATATATATATATATATATATATATATATATATATATATATATATATATATATAAGTAAATTCTGAGGAGATAATGAATTTTATTCATAACCCAACATTATTTCTGGTTTACTCTAGAAGTGACGCGCACGTTCGAACCCTGTTGGGAAATACATTTTCTTTTTACGAATCTCGAATGCATAGGCCGGTAGAAGTAAATATAGATGTATTCACTAAATATAACGTTTAAAGTAATAAAGAAATATATTTATATATATATATATGTGTGTGTGTGTGTGTGTGTGTGTGTGTGTATGTGTGTCAAACCTGTAATTCCCTATATCCACCATGTTATATTTGTCTCAATGAAAAATTGTAAATCATTAGATTTAAACACAAAATTGTTCTTAAATCAATGGAATGAACTCACTGTTAACTGTAGACATAGTTCACTCCTTACCTTGAAATATGAGTAGTAATGTTATGAATGATAATAGAATGGTACTGCAAGTTTGTATTATTATTATTATTGGTTCTTTAATTTATATTCTTTATATTTATATTCTTGTGTGTGCGCACGCACACACACACACACAAACACACACATACACACACACACACACACACACACACACATATATATATATATATATATATAGTTAACTGGATCACTGACGTTAATTATAACCCACTCTTACATACTAGCGATTTAATCTGACATAGATTTTAAGTTAATATTTAATAGTTGTGATCCTTTATGCATTTTGAGATACGTCGCGATACAGTCTCTGACTGTGTTCGACTTCTGTCGAACTCTCTGCTTTGTCAGAGAGGAACCCGGACGAAGCTTTGCCGAAGGGCAAAATTTCGTCCGGGGAGGTAGACAGGCCCTGAACCTGTCTAGGCGGGTTTAAAGGGGATATTTTGGCCGAGCCAACGGGCTCGGAGAAAACCACTTTAAACTCGGTCTTGTGCCACATATATTCCTCGTGGGTGGAATATTAAATACTATGATCTTTTATGCATTAATTGTGCATGGACTCTGAATTCGTTATAGTTACATAGTTTTTGCCCTTCTTACTTTTATTTAATCCCCACTTTTTTATGCATATTTTTGTTCGTCTATGTTTTATTTTGTTAGTTGGTTTGTGTTGTTTTATTAGTGTATTTGTGCTTGAATTTTGGTGAGTCTGTGTATTTATATATTGGTATGTGTGTGTGTGTGTGATTGCTTGTATATGCTTTTACCTTTATATACATGTGTTTGACATAATCTTATTTTGCGTGTTTTTTATGTTTATATGTCTTTATTCTCTTTCCTTTTTCCTTATTTTGTTCCTGATTTTTATTTCCTTTTTTTTAATTTCTTTTCCTTTTTTTTCTTCTATTTCCTGAGTCGTCATTAGATTTGCATGCTTATATATTTGATTATATATACGTGTTTGTGCGTTAGGATGTGAATGTGTTTGTCTTGTTATTTGTAAAATTCCTGTCTAGCTTCTTCAGACTTTCATGGATCAAGTATATGTTTACTATGAAATTAAATCTTAATTAGTTATATTGATTTCTAATTTAATCCATTCTTAACTTTAATGCACTAATAGCTTGTATTTAGGGTCTGTTTTCATGTTGTTTTTTTTAAATTATCATATACTTGTATTCTGATTGGTTATCATAGGTTATGTAACAATTTTTCCTCTACTGAGGGAGTTTGGTTGGTTTTGAACTTATTTTGCAATCAACACCATCACTTGACAAGACATCAGTAGTGTTGAAACAAAATGGATATTTTTGTAGTGATGTTATAACATGCTTATGTTATAATTTTTTATTAAATATTATTCACTCTACTCTGTATCGAGCACTCTTTTAAGAATAGTGTTTTTTGGTTATCGGAATTTTATTCCATTTATACCAACCCTGTACACACACACACACACACACACACACATATATATATATATATATATATATATATATATATATATATATATATATATATATGGAGAGAGGGAGAGGAGAATATAGGACTCATCACTGCTTGGTTAGTTATGGAAACTATAACGGAGGCAGAAACCGGTCTCTGTCTCTCTCTCTCTCTCTGTGTGTGTGTGTGTGTGTGTGTGTGTGTGTGTGTGTGTGTGTGTGTGTGTGCGTGTGTGTGTGTGTGGTGCGGGGGGGTGCCTGCGTGTATGATTGTGCATGGTTAAGGGCTAATGCTTACGGTTATTTATGGCCATGACCTATGGATTGCTTTTTTGTGCCGAGTGGAGGAAGTTTGTATGTAAACAGGCTAAGTTTATTAATGGGCATGACTTCTAGATTGCTTATTTATTATCTCCTATTTTATTGATTCATATACAGTGTAACCCGGATATAAGAGAGTTGTCGGGGCCGGAGAAGAAGTCTCTTATATCCGGGTTTCTCTTATATCCGGGTTTGGTCTATTTTGTTTAGGTAAATATGGCTCTAATTTGGGACCAGAGAAAATCTCTCTTATATCCGGGTTTCTCTTATATCCGGGTTTCTCTTATATCCGGGTCTCTTATATCCGGGTTACACTGTATTTCATTTTTTTTTGTATATATTTTTTAATCTTTTAAAATTTGGAATAAAGTTTATTGGATTTATTGAGTCTTTTTAGTAATGATATCGGTATCATAGAAGGAATTTGTTTTCGTGTCTGCATTTGGAAATTAACTCTGATCTTTTGTTTATGAGTTTATTTCGTTCTAGTATGGTAAACAGTTAAAATGCAATGTTGATTCTTATGCCTAGCGTCTATATCAATAAGCACTCTATCTCCAATAATGATCACTCTCCCCCATAAATATAGCAAATGTTATAATATATATATATATATATATATATATATATATATATATATATATATATATAAAAACACTTTATGGTGGTTAACTTTCAAAAACATTCCATAAAGCTTGAGACTTGTGTGCCTGGTTAGGATCGTTTTAAGAACCCTTAAATTCTTTGAGGAACAGAGCGGTTTGCAAATGACGGCCGACCCCTTTGTCAATGGCGCTCGTGATTAACATGTGACTTCAATTCCGTGAATTAGTGAAATTTTGTAATTTATAACAGCTCCTTGAGAAATGCCTAAGCTCTTAGGAATTTGTAAAATCGGGGAAAAAAAAGAAGGAAAAAAGAGAAAGTAATAAAATGAGCAAATAGGAAATGTAATTAAAGAAAATATAATTATATATTTAAAAAAATTATAACTGAAATGTCTCAAGGAAATGAGAAATGGAATTTCGAATTTTGGTCAAAAAAACAAGAAAAAGAAATCTGTAGAAGTCTGAAATCCCCAAATCACAAACTAATTCCTCTCGTATATCATTTCAAGAATATAAAAACGAATGTTCATTCAAGAATATATTTATTATTTATCATACATCTAATTATATACATATATATTACTATAAGCTTTATACTCGGCGGATACGCGCGTTTTAGTAGAAACCAGTGTTTTTAAACAGTGCAATTAATGTCTACCGGCTTAGAGATCAAATGTCTTTAGGCCTACGGCTATATCACGTTGAAACACCGGTTCACGTTCGATCATCGAAATTGAACAGCGTCAATCCTCTTGTTGAGATGTTGTGAGTTTCCCGCGTGTCGGTGTATGAATCAAGACAAACACAGTTGTAGAGGAAAATACTGGTATATTCATAAAAGCAATTAACAATAGAGTGATTAGTAGAACGAAGATTGGTTAGTACGAAACAATATCCAAAGTCTATAGTCCAACGGTATGTACCGGGTAAGCTTATCTGGACTGCTAAGATATTTAGCCACCCCCCCCACGAGGGCGTCATGCGGCACAAGGCCTTTTTAATGTGGGCATTCCCGAGCCATTAGGCTCGGCCAAAAATAGCCCATTTGAACCCGTATAAACGGGTTCAGGGCCGAGCGAACCTCCCTGAAGGAGACTTCGCCCTTCGGCGTAGCCTCCTTCGGGTTCCTCCCGCCCGTAGGAAGAGAGTTGAACCGAGCAGTCGCTCAGAAAGTATCTGGACTGCTAAGATATTTAGCCACCCCCCACGAGGGCGTTATGCGGCACAAGGCCTTTTTAATGTGGGCATTCCCGGAGCCATTAGGCTCGGCCAAAAATAGCCCATTTGAACCCGTATAAACGGGTTCAGGGCCGAGCGAACCTCCCGAAGGAGACTCCGCCCTTCGGCGTAGCCTCCTTCGGGTTCCTCTCGCCCGTAGGAAGAGAGTTGAACCGAGCAGTCGCTCAGAAAGTATCTGGGCTGCTAAGATATTCAGTCACCCCCCACGAGGGTGTCATGTGGCACAAGGCCTTTTTAACGTGGGCATTCCCGAGCCATTAGGCTCGGCCAAAAAATAACAGCCCATTTGAACCCGTATAAACGGGTTCAGGGCCGAGATTTAACCTCCCGAAGGAGACTCCGCCCTTCGGCGTAGCCTCCTTCGGGTTCCTCTCGCCCGTAGGAAGAGAGTTGAAACCGAGCAGTCGCTCAGAAAGTATCTGGGCTGCTAACCCTGACTCTCTCCCCAGAGCTGACTTATATAAGAGGGACCAGTCCATTACTAGTTAGAAGGTGGGTGCGCCCCAACACCTCTAGATGGGTGACCGCTTGGAAATACCAGGTTCTATAAGCTTGAATGTGCTGATGGGTGTAATGGATAATGGCTCGGAAAGTTTCATTTCCATTTGGGTTCGTTATATTCCCTTACGCGCAAATGCCTTTGGAAAAGGGATGAATCAACCTATTCTCCCCCCCACCCACAAAATATTATTATTAGTTGTAGTAGTAGAATTGAATATATGCTTAAACACTTCAGGAAAAGAAATTACGACGGGCTCAAAGTGAGCTAGTAGAGTGGTAAATTAACGCAACCTTCAATTTTTAAGCGAGTAGCCCCAAACTTTTGGCCTATATATATGTTGGGGATGTACGGTATATATATAAGAGAGAGTGAGAAAAAGAATAAATGTAGTAAGAATCCACAATTCTTAGCATTTACTTTAAAAAAAAAAAGGACTCAATACAATGTAGAGCAAAATATTATTATTATTATATATTTTATTATAATAGATTACAATAAAAAAATTTTATATCGCTACTCAAAAACTTTCATGTTTCGGAACAATAATGGTTCCTCTTTGAGCGATGGTAGATAACATATGTTTTGTACTATCGCCCGAAGAGTAACGATGTAAAATGTTTTTATTGTAATCTATTATAATAAAAATATAACCCGAATATATATATATATATATATATATATATATATATATATATACCCTGAAGAGTAGCGATGTAAAATGTTTTTATTGCAATCTATTATAATAAAAATATAATAATACATACATATATATATATGTGTGTGTGTGTGTGTGTGTGTGTGTGTGTGTGTGTGTGTGTGTGTGTGTGTGTGTGTGTGTGCAGATATGTAGGAAAATAGGAAAGGACACGTTAGGTAAATAATCCGAGTTCTTTAGTATTTTTATTTTTATTTTTAAAAAACAATGCTCCATACAGAAGTAGAGCTTAAATTGTAATTATTTTTTTAAAAAAATATTTCCTTTGCTACATAAGAGTTCTCATTTACGCATCTTTATAAGCATGTTCATTATGTTCATACTTATAAAAATGTGTTATTCCTAAATTTTCGCTTGAGGATGAAACTGGGCTTGATACTTTAAATCAATTTAATAATTATAATGAGGGTTTCGGCTCTCGTTTTTGAAACATGAGAACTCTTATGTAGCGAAGGAATCATATTTTTTTTAAATAATTATAATATATATATATATATATATATATATATATAGCCCGAAGAGTAGCGATGTAAAATGTTTTATTGTAATCTATATTATATATATATATATATATATATATATATATATATATATATATATATATATATACCAGTATTCCTGACCCAGCCCACTTTACAGAATCTGATCAAATGTCCAAACATCAGGTTATTTAATATGTTTTTTAAGGAAAATAAATCGTTCCTCAGGCCGAGAACTTTTCTGCATCCCCTCGTAAAAATGTTATGTGTGTAGTTGTGTGAATGTGCATATATTACCATTATTAGACTCTATGACACCAAACCAGCAAATGCATTTATGTATGTGTGTGAATAAATATTTATGAAGATACGTGGGTGTGTAGTAGTCTGTAATGATTTAAAGTGTTAATTTCCACAATCGTGGTAAGATTTCTATTTGTCGCACCGAGAGTGAAAAAAAAAAAATAGTTGCTATCATGACGACTTGCGTGGTTTACTTTATCGCAGTTGCTAGTCGGCCGAATGCGTCTACACTCACACACGCATGAACCTGGGAATAAATAAATATTTGTCACTTTGATAAACATCGTTTTTCGACCTACTCAGTAGTCGAGATAGTTGCATTTTTTTTGTGGCGACCGTCAATGTACAAACATAAATAAAAACAAGGATTTAAAATGCTTTTTTTTTGTTTTTTGTTTTTTTTTTTTTTTTTTTTCAAGTCTGACTTGAGTAAATGAATGGTAGAACATGAATTAACAGAAAGACAATATTAAGAGCTACAACGGATAGGAAATTGTGGAGAGCTATGATCGCCTACGTCCTGAGGGGACACAGCACATAAAAAAAAAGAAGTCTGGGAATACTGGCAACCTTTCTACCTCCATAGTAGTCGGCAAATTCATACCTTTGTAAAATATTCGATAAACACAAATTTTATTATATAATCATTATTGTTCTTTTTTAATAAAGTCCGACAGTGATGTGTTAAGTTTAATTTGAACTGAATTCGGCCACATTGATTATTGTCTTGCAAGAGGAAAGATTTCAATTATGGACGAACTCTATCACCAGATTTAAAACAAACAAAATAGCCACCAGTATAAACGAATAGAAGCAGTGGTTATCATATTAGTCTCTCTTTCCATTGTTGTGGGTTCCAATCTCACTGAATGCTAAGTTATACTCAGTAAATACTCGTAACTAGTGTTTAAGGTGGCTCTCCATACATCCCTTTTCTTTATTATCTGTGAACTGCCATGACTTCTTGAGAAAGATGGTGAAGTGGTTTTCCATTGTTTTCTCTATGGTTTTGAATCCAGAGTTGTTCTTTTAGACTACAGAGCCCGGTGCACGCTGCTATTTAGCTGATAACTGGCAGAGGGGGCGGATGAGAAAGCATGGAGTCATGTATTTCCCGAGGATATTAATGCGAAAGAGAAACTCAGCAGTCTAAGCTGAGTTTAAAATAAGCTCCTTTCCGTGCCAATAACACTCATGCTAACCCCACGTGCATAAAGTAGTGATTAGTAAGATTTTACGTTATAAATTCAAGTCTCAGTTGTCACTCCACACTTGCAATGTTGTACTGTACTAAAATTAAACTTAGTAATAATCAAAGCGTTTTGGTGTAACGGATATCGGCTCGGAGTGAAAACTCAGAGAGCCGAGTTCAAATTCCAGTCGAGTTCATTAGATTCTCTACTCCACCCAGTTATGGGTTAAATAGCAGGACAGCCCTGGTTGACAATCAATCTACCGCATAAAAAAATGCGGAAAAAATCTGCCTCGTCAGTCATGTATCGAAAGATACGTGAACGCCCAAGCGTGTATCGCATATGGCACTTAACTGACTGAATTATCAACACGAACATAAAAATAACATTCTTAAAATGAACGAGGAAAGAACAGGGATTCGGAGTAATAACAGAAAGCTACAAAGGAACAGGAAGTTGTGGAGAGCCATGATAGCCTACGTCCCGGGGAGACACGGCACATAAAAATGAAGTCTGGGAACATTGACAACCTTTCTACCTCCATAGTCAGTTATGTGTCATGCGTAGTATACGCTTAGGCGATCATGTATCTTTCGATACATGACTGACATGGAAGATTTTTTTTTCTCGCAGTAGGTTGCCATTTCTTTCTGCGATAGACCAGTTACCATCCAAGGCTATAGAACCCGTCCTGCTATTTACTCATAACTGAGGTGGGGGGAGAAGAAGCGGATTTATACCTTTCCTAAGGGTATTAGCACGTAATGGATTCGACTAGAATTCGAACTCGGTTCTCCGATTCCTCAATCCGAGCCGTTATTCATTACTCCACCATCATAACTCCGTAAAATATTCCATAACCACACGGTATAAAGTTCTATTATATAATCATTGTGGTACTTCTTTTTAGTAAAGTTCAACAGTGCTGGTATAAGTTGAAGTGTCTAGGATGTCTCTCCGTAGAAATTCCTGAACCGTTGATGATAGGCAAGGATATTAACTTTTATGACTACAGAAAACTCTCCGGCATAAATTTCCATTACTAGCCAAATAGCAGTCGTCCTATGAACAGAGAAAACTTAAGCCTCTAACTTTACCTCTCTAAATTTTCTGTATAAACATTTTCAGCAACACATCTGTTTTCTAAAGTTCTTTTATCATTATGCTAAGTTCACTTGAATTTCGTCCTCTGGGTATAACTACATAGAACTAAGCATGAGAGAAAGATTTCAATAATTTCCTAATCTTTATATTATTATTATTATTATTAAATCTTGCATAATAGCACGAGTCCCAAAATGCAGGGTTTGTGACTAATGCATTAAAACTATTGCTAATCACAGGGTACTCAATACTCACACCCAGTGAGTACAAAAAACCGTTATGACAGGCTAGGTCAATATCTGCATTGGAAGATCTGTTATCACTACAGCTGCAAACTGGTATGAACATCATCCTGAATCTGTAGTTGAGTGAGCAGATGTTGCCATCCTCTGGAAATTTTCTATCAACACAGGTCGACCAATACAAGAAAATATATTATTATCAAAGACAGAAAATAAAAAAGAAAGTTTGCACACTGATTGATAAGAATGTACCAAGTGACAAAAACATATGTGTGAATTTTTTTTTTTAAAAATAAAGATGGAAATAGAAAAGTGTCTCACTTAAAAATTAAAACTGTTAAGGTTGGAGCTTTGGGTCTGATAAAGAAAGGAACTCAACAACAAATCAACAAGATCTCTGATTTATTAGGTAATTTCATTAATTCTTTTGGGTGCCATTCGACTAATTTGTTGTAATGGGAAATAGAAGACGATAACAATGCTTATTATGAATGCTGTACGTTTTCTAAATTATGACTGAATCTTGACAAGGCAGATATAAAGCTATTCTATACAAACATAATGAATTTAAAAATAAAACTTTATCGACAAAAACATTGTTTATATATGTCAATTTTTAAACTTTGAATTAAAAATAAATAACAGAAGAAATGTTTATTAAAATATGCATTTATGCAAATTAAATATTACCTCTAATGTTCTAACGTCATTTTTAGTAATATATATATAAGGCTGACAACAATTTATTGCGTGTTAACAATGCGGATTGTTTTGTTTTGCTGTTAGAAGGTTGGGACACAAACAAAATTTGTGCGAATTTATACAACATTAAGAAAAATTAATGGTCAGAAGTTTTTACATACGTCATATTGGAAGTTTTATACATACGTCATAATAAAACATGATTTCTACGGAATACTATTCTAGATATTTATTATGTAAAAATTACATAATTGTGACACAAGGCCGAAAATGGGGAAGGGTTGAGGCTGGTCTTCACTAACTATCTTATACCTAGCTAATCCGATTCACGACCCATTCACTCATTACAATTTACCCATTCACCACAAGAACTCGTCCATCACTAATCAATCCTCCATGCACCATAATACCACATCCTCTCTAGGGGGACCTACAAAACGCGCCCTATACCATAAACATTTAATGATAGTGAAATATATATAAAATCTGTGATGGAAAAATGAGAGGGGAGGGAGATGAACCCAGTAACAAACTGAAATATTAACACAAATCAAATTAAACATAACTGATGTTAGTAGGGCCTTAAAAAATACTATTCTATACTGACATTCTTCCAACTGAGTTGATGTTCACTTTGATACTCATGGCATAGATCTAAATCCACATCAACAAGCTATATATATATATATATATATATATATATATATATATATATATATATATATATATATATATATATATATATATATATATATATATATATATATAAAAGACATTTTTTCAAGATATTTGCTAATGATATATACATATATATATATATATATATATATATATATATATATATATATATATATATATATATATATCATTAGTAAATATCTTGAAAAAAAAAGTCTCATACTGGCATGGCACGATAGTTAACACAGAAGAGTAAAGGTGGTGGTAAGCCCTAAGTTAAACAACTTTTCCATAATTCCATAATTTCCAAGGAGAAATAACGAGCTGCTACAGCTATTGTCAACCTTAACTGGAACCAGTCATATGACTTTCTTTTTTGTTAAGACATAGGCATATATATAATGAATAGTTTGAAAATTCAGTCAAAGTTTTGATTGAAAATAAGCATCACTCTTCTAAATTTTTTAAGATATCTCTGACGATAAATATAGCGGTATTCATGGCGAATTCAAATAGTTATTTCCCTGCATATGCAAGATATTATTCTACCCAAATCTGACTTGGCTATATTTTGGAGCATTTAGGTCATATTTTGGAGTATTCTAGATCAGACACAAAGTTTGTAAAAACTGTGCAAAAATAATGAAATCCCTAATAATAAAAAGGAAAGGCCAACATTCAATAACATTAACTACAAACAAGGCCACAATGTCTTGACCGTGTGTGAAAAATAAAACATTCCTGTAAGTTCAAGCTCAAACATAAAAAACTACACATTTAGTTAAAAATTCAAATTGTCCTTGATAATGGCTAAAACAATAAACCGCAAGCGCTCGGATATCTGGAACCATTGGACAGTTTTTACACATTTTGTGTCCAGAAAAAAAAACACTTGTACAAACACAAGAAAAATAAAATAAAAAGCTTAATCGCAGGTCCTTGTCAGTCGTCTTTAACGAAACATGTATGAAAGAGGGATTGCTGCCCAAATATACAATACACACACACACACACACACGCACACGCACACACACATAAATACTAAAAAGCAATTTTCCATAGCTATCTTTATTTATAGAATGTTTTGTAGATTTCTTCAAGAATTGTGGAAGTTGGCTCTGAGCGTGCTGAGAAATTTAGCCGAATTTCAGATAACCAATAAAAGTACTAAAAATCATATTTCAATAGCTATCTTTATTTGTAAAATGTTTTTTTGTAAATTTTGTGAATTTTCATTATTAATTTTTGACTCGGTTTTCATTCATCTTACAATTCAGGTATAAGTAAAAGTAATGATTTGTTACAGCTATTGTCATTCTAAACAGGAACCAGTCATACGACTTTATCCCAAATCTTGAACTTTTTTATTTTTTTTATTTACATTTTTCGACCATTCAGCACGGATAAACTGTAAAACACCCTAAATGGTACATCAAAAAAACAAAAAAATACAAAAAAAAACAGCAATAATGTAAAGCAAGATAAACCACTTAAAAATAATCATAAAAATATCTCATCTAAGAAATGCAAACAATTTAATTATTATTATTATTATTATTATTATTATTATTATTATTATTATTATTATTATTAAATCTTGCATAATAGCACGAGTCCCAAAATGTAGGGTTTGTGACTAATGCATTAAAATTATTGCTAATCACAGGATACTCAATGCTCACACTCAGTGAGTACAAAAAACCGTTATGACAGGCTACGTCAATATCTGCATTGGAAGATCTGTTATCACTACAGCTGCAAACTGGTATGAACATCATCCTGAATCTGTAGTTGAGTGTTTTATTATGACGTATGCATAAAACTTCCAATATGACGTATGTAAAAACTTCCGACTATTAATTTTTGTTAATGTTGTATGAATGGACTCACAAATTTAACTCAATCTAAAGGTCTTTGGTAAACTACAAAATTCCTGTTCTATAATTTTATTTGTTTCTAGGCTATTTAGGATAAAAAAAAGAAATTTAAAAAGTTTACCGAATTTGGTACATCACAGACGCCATAATTTGACCAACTCTTCTATGTACTTGTCTCTTTATCCTCACAATTTCCTATACTTTGTAGCTTTTAACAGTGTTTGTTCCCTTATTATCCCACTTCCCTGTTGTGTCATCTATTTACACAAACTCATTAGGTAGGTTATTCTTTGCTTTCCTCCTGGGAGTATTGATATTTTCTCATTATGTGTCCCTTGAAATTTCAACTATCTCTTTTTGATTCTGTCTTTTTTGTTTCCATTTTTCTTAAAGCTTCCTTATTGCTCACATGCTCCGTCCATGGTATTCTCAATATATTTCCTACATCTCTATTGTCTCAAATCTTCTCTTCCTCTGTGAGGAAATTGTCCAGCATTCATTGCCATATAGCAGGAATTATATTACATAGCAGTTCAGCACTCTTTGTTTCTAAGAAAATTTTCCGATACCTTATTTTAATCTTAAAAATGTTTTTTTTTCTATTTCTAAAGTCTTCTTCTTCTATGTGCCGTGTCCCTTCAAAACGTAAGCGATCATGGCTCTCCACAATTTCCAGTCTATTGTAGCGCCTAATAAATTGTGTCTTTTTGTTATTTCTCCTAAACTTTGTTCCACCATCCATTTACTCAAACTCGCTCGATATGTTATACGCTGCTTTTCTCGGTCCTCTTGCCTTCAATCTGTCCTGTGAGTATCAATTTTTCCAAGCTCTCTTTCCTCATTATGTGCCCGAGAAACTTCAACTGTCTCTTCCTGATGTTAAGTATAAGCGTCTATTTTCTCTAAAACTTCGTCATTGCTCACATGTTCGATCCATTGTATTCTCATCATTCATATGTAGAACCACATTTATGTTGCTTCAAGTCTCTTCTTTATCTGTAAGGAAATTATCCAGTATTCACTACCATTTAGGAGAACTTATAGTAATATGATAATAATTTTAATTCAGCACTTTTTTTTTTTTTTTTTTGGTTTCTAACGAAAATTTTCTATTTCTTAATACTTTACTTAGCTTTTGAAAGGCATTTTCTCTATCTCAATGTGTGAGTCCCAAATTAGTTGGAAGGTGAGAAAAACAATGTGTGTGTTTAGAGAAAACATGGGATATTATCGTAATATAATTTTTAATAAATATAGTACAATATTTTTTCAATAAATTCTTTTCTGTGCACAGTGTCCTTTAAGCACGAGGGCGATAATACCTCTCTACAACTTCCTATGCTTTGCTGCTCTTAGCAATGTTGATCTTTTTATTATCCATCCTACTCTCTGTTCTGCCATCCATTTACACAAGCTCGTTATGTAGGTTACTCACTGCTTCCCTTTGCTCGTCCTACCTTCAATATCTTGCGAGAATCAAATTATCCAAGCCTACTTTCCTCATTATATGTCCAAGAAATTCTAGTTGACTCTTTCTGACCCTAAGCACAATTGTCGATTTCGTTTATATTTCCCTTAAAACTTCCTAGTTACTCACATATTTCGCCCAAGGTTTTCGCAGCATTCTTCTGTAAAAACACATTTCTGTTGTTTCAAGTCTATTCTTTATCTGTGGTGACATTGTCCAGCACTTACTGAAGATTTATATTACATAGAAATTCAAGTATTTTTGTGTGTGTGTGTGTGTGTGTGTGTGTGTGTGTGTGTGTGTGTGTGTGTGTGTGTGTGTGTGTGTGTGTGTGTGTGTGTGTGCGCGTGCGTGTGTGTGTGTGTGTGTGCGTGCGTGTGTGTGTGTGTGTGTGTGTTTTTTTTTTTTTTTTTTTTCTTGCTTGTTGTTATTTTTTTCCAATTTCTTTAAAAACATTTAATAGGTACGTCGGCTATCTTCACAAACCTTTGGCACAGGGCTCCGCAAACTTTTTGGACAATGCAGATTTTGTTGAGGAAATGAAATAAGAAAATTTTTTGAGCGTCTTCTGGAGACCATTAAATGCATCGGAGGAAGGTCGAAAAATATACCTTCCGAATGGTTGTGGCAAAAAATAATAAAAATTAAATTCTGTGTCTGTACGTGTGTGTGTGTGTGTGTGTGTGTGTGTGTGTGTGTGTGTGTGTGTGTGTGTGTGTGTGTGTGTGTGTTGTTCATTCTGGATCATGATTCACTTCAGCTTCCTTTTTTCAACAGTACTCGTACCTTTACCACTTCTCTTTGTCATTTTGGCACTAGTTACACCATCCACTTGCTTGAACATGTCAAATAGGTATCCTGCTATTTTCTCCTATTTCGATACGCCCTGTGAGTGTTAAATTTGCCAAGGCTCACTTCCTTATTATGCCTCCCCAAAATTGTAACTCTTTCTGATTGTCAGCAACAATTTGTTTTTAGTTCTTATTCTCCTTGAACCATCCACATGCACTATCCATGATATTCTCAATATTCGTGATTAAAACCACAGTTCTATCACCTTTAGTTTTTTTGTAACGAAATTGTTTAGCATTAACTAGTATAAAACAAGTAAAACAAAGACCTTTTAAAGTATTCCCTCTTTATCAAATAAGTCGATGCAATTAATTTTAATATTTAGTTGTGTGTAAAAACTGGGATTCTCTTGTTTGTTACTCAGACATTTGTTACCATATAAATGTTTAAAAGCTATGGCAGGTCAAAACACTAACAGACTATGGGAAGAAAAATTCTGAATTCAAAACAGGTTCAGTGTGGGATTAGTAACACAAGCTTGTAAAAAATTAATAAAAACTACTTGCTACGGAAACCACACCTAACGCGGTGAGGCTGCAGCCCTAAACTCCACAGGGGATATAAAGGATTAGCAACAACAATATGTATATTTTCAGTGTTACTTTTATTCGTTGTACTACCTTTATTCGCTGTTACCTTTCGTATGCGTATATATGCGTAGGTTCTGTGCATATATTCGCATATTGTTCTGTATGCAAAAATATACAAGTGTATCAATAAGCATTTTTTGGTTCCGATAAGAATTTTTCATTAAAATGGAGTCTCTCAAGGCATAATCGTCTGTTTAGTAATATGGTACAATGCTTAATTTTTTAGAAGCTTCAAAGCGAAACCATCATGCTAAAAACTGTTATACAACTTGCTTTATGTAAGCATGTATAAGTAGTTTTGGACGTATGAGGGAGATTGAGTGAGAAAATGTCAGAAAAATGTCCTATCCGATAGATAAAATATATTCATTCATTAAACTATTTTCCACCGTATGCTGTACACTCAGGAAATGAAAAATATAATAAAAGATATATATATATATATATATATATATATATATATATATATATATATATATATATATATATATATATATATATATATATATATATAAAAGAAAAGAAAAAAAACTGAGGCGCCTGTGGCGGTCTGGAAAATTGAGAGATTAAAAATGACCGGATATGCAAATGTGTTAGACACTCGGTTTTCCCAGGACCAGTAATAAAAAATACTGAGACAGAGAAACAGAAAAAATAATTTTGCGTTCTTTACTTTGTTGCTTTCAGTCGGATTTTTCGTCTTGACTCCATCTTCCTCGTTACGACAAAAGCAGACACGGGCAGAGTGTTACCACAATCAAGATTCAAGTCTCTTAACAGAAAATAGGCATATTTAAACCACAACAGTCGGGGACAGATGGGCCAATTTAATATTTTCAATAAACAAAATACTTTGCCGTATTTTAAAACTAACTTAAATCAAATGGAAAGATTTTTTTAATCTTTAAAAATTGATGATTTTAACCATCTCTCAGCACGATGTAATTCTCTTTATTAAAAAATCTTTTAAAAATTTTTAAAATTTTATTTGAGAGATATTAGCTGGGTTAGAGTTTAATTAACCTGATTTGAAGCAAATATTACATACTTTTAGTTTAAAATATCAAAGAAATGCATTTTAACACAGGTGTAGGTGTTTATTTAAGGTAACAGTTTGACAGCCGAAAGTTTATCTACTTTTTCTACGTTGGACATATCTGTAAAAATTACGTGGGTGTCATTTTTTATATAATTTTTAACTACCCCGTAATCATAAAAATTTAGGAAAATATTCTTCGTAATCTTATGTTTTATTGAATTTTATGTATTTCGGCTTCAATTTTACTATAGTTATCGCTCTTATTTTTTGATAATGTCATGTATGGACGTCCGTATTTACAAAAATCGACATGTTTATACACATACAAAAGAAATTCAAAATACTTTTTAAAATATTGGGGTCGCTGAATTGTATGTAGTAAGCTTTTTCATTTATGATTAGTAGATATAGTTTTACTTAAAAACAATATAACGTCCTAACCGGAATAAATTAATACAGAAATTTTTTAATTTTAAACTTTATAAATTATTCTAATTAAAAACTTTTAAAAATCAAAACAATTCTTGTAAAAGTTTATTATTCATCGAAAAAATATTTGTTAAGAGTAAGACAATAGTGCCCTTAATATATCTTATTCATAAAAGCAATTAAAAGCTTTTCTAATTACCGTATTTGAAGGTATATAAGACGCTCCCCAATGTCACCAGGGCAAATCAAGAAAAAATTAGTAATTAGTAAAATTAGTAAACCTGTATATGGCATATATGACGCAGGGGAATTTTAAAAGATATTTTTGGTAAATATATATATACCCATAGATAACTCGTGTATTTAGTACTGAGTACAAAATTCTTAATGAGTAGTTTCAAAATAGAACCTACTAGCCTAGCTGAGTCCCTTTAGTATTTGTATTATTATGTTGTCTAATTCTGCCTTGCCATCTCAATATATATATATATATATATATATATATATATATATATATATATATATATATATATATATATATATATATATATATATATATATATATATATATATATATATATGAATTATGATTTTAGCTGTGTCTTTAAAACCCAGTAATTTTAAAAGTTACTCCAAAATTCGCTTGAGGATGAAATGGAACTAATGTCTTTAATTTAATTACAAAATTAAATTCAGGGCATTTAGCTTCCATTTTGAAACATGGTTAGAACTGTGTAGCGAAAAAACATATTTTAAATCAATTAATATATATATATATATATATATATATATATATATATATATATATATATATATATATATATATATATATATATATATATATATATATATATATATATATATATATATACACACACACACAGAGAGAGAGTAGCGTAACAGCTAGCGGCTGGGAAAGTAAAGTCGGCAAGCCGAGTTCGAATTCCGAGCGAGTTCGTTACATTAACTTTCGTACTCCCTCGTGAAAGGTGTGTCCACATTTCTTCCTGGGCTCTCTAGCCTTGGTTAATACTCAGGCAACAACCACCTGAGGAGGGTTGTTGCACTTTTCCTGGCGCACAGTTCTCTGTTATCAATGTAACTGGTTCTACACAAGCATTCACCATTATAATCGAGTAATGTGTGTGGGTAGAAAATCGGTTCAGTTCTAAATCACTGAACTGTAAGGCCTTTATGCATCGAAATCAACGGAAGAGTCCAACGAATATATATTAATTAATATGATTTTTAAAAAGTGTCTCCTTTGGTCGGCTACTCTTAAAATTTCATGTATATGGAATTTAAATGGTTGAGTGTTTATGCGCATTTTAAATGTCCGCGTATTCATATATGATAAACAATTAAAAAGAAACATACAAAAATTGTTTCTACAATCGACCGTTTATTCTCTTTTTATATAAACTGTAGTGAAACAAAGTTCTGAATATGTCATGGGTATGTTTTCCTTTCGGTCCAGAAGTTAAGACAAATATATATAAGTATCAAGCTTAAGTCAGCCTTGCGCAGGGTTGAAACAACCAAGAAAATTCTGTACTTACTTTATCGCAGAAAGGTTTGAGCATAGTTATAGTATGACCGTTTTCTTTTTCCTGGTCTAGAAAGTTAGAGTAAGTAAGTATAAGCATCGTATTAATGGCCGAGCTCAATTCAGCCTTGCGCTGAGTTGGGACAACCAAAGAAAAGGTTGATTTACTCCATAGGAAAGTTTTCAAAGACACGTGCAATCGCTATGTTTTGGAAAGTGAAAAGAGACTTTATCCCTCAGTGGACCGGGGAAGGTAACGTTCCCCAGCAGGAACGTAATTACTCCGTAGTTCTAAAATTTGGAGCAAAAGGAAAAAGAGACTGAGACAGAAAAATATCTTTTTATAGATTTAACCAGTGCTGCCTAATAGCCTTTGACGAAACCAAGTGGAGTAATCATATTTCCGGTTCCTTTACTCTTAGCATCATGGGAAAATGTTTTTCTTTTTTTATTATTGATAGTTACTATTTTCTTTATTGATTTTATTTCATTTTCCACAAATACAGCCTCATCCAACTTTATTCATATATATATATATATATATATATATATATATATTAAATTTCATCCCTAGCAAGGCGGGAAGCCACTAGCACGCAAGGGGTTACAGAGGATTTGGATCGAGAGTAGTGATAGAGGAAAGGATGAGGAGAAGGATAGTGGATAGGTCAAGGCAAATGGAGATGTCGATTGACATTACATTTGAATAGTTGGAGATTATAGCTATCAGCGAAACAGGAATAGGGAAGGAAGTTCCACAGGCGAGAGGTGCGAGATATGACGCTATTTGAGTAGAAGAGGCAGCTACATTTAACAGTTTCAACAGTGAAAGGGTGGGAGCGGGATGCCAGCCTCGTGGGACGCTTGAATTCATGAAGTCTGGGAACCAGCGAAAGCAGCTCATCGGAGCAATTACCATGAAAGTATTCGTAAAAAAGACAGAGAGAGGCGACAGCACGTCTGTGAGAGAGCGACTGCAGACGAGATGTCAGATCAGGGCCAATTATATTGTATATCCGTCTCTGGATCTTATCAAGAACCCTGAGACAAACAGAAGGAGCACCAGACCATATATGGCAGCAATACTCCATGCAAGGGCGAATGGTTGATTTGTAGATTTGAAGGGTCGATTCCGGGGAGAAAAATTTCCTGGCGCGGCACAGGGAGCCAATTTTCCTTGCGGTGGACATATATATATGCAAACAAACGTTTAGCTAAAATTCATCTGACAAGATCTAGTAAAAATTTAAACATATTTTATTATTGTATTTTTCAAAATCTTTGATAAGATGTATATCATAATTAAAATAAAGAATAAACTGTTCGAAGTTCATGTTTTGTTCAAGTACTTTCCCCCGTTTCAGTTATTATCAAGATCTGACAATGTAGATTTTTTAGGCTACATCCTATCATTTTTAAACTGCTTGGATTCATCAAATATATACAATTCTCTCTCTCTCTCTCTCTCTCTCTATATATATATATATATATATATATATATATATATATATATATATATATATATATATATATATTTATCTCAATCTCACCCTCACTCATTCTCTTAAATTTGTAAATTTGAATGAGAATCCGACGGAATAGTAAATATATAAAATAATTTTGAAAATTAATGATTCGACATGTTTTTCCGATGAACCCGTGTCATCCGTTGATTTTTTTTATCTGCCAACTCCGGTTCATCGACGAAACGCGTCAAATTAGAACTTTTTCAAATTGCCTTTTATATATATATATATATATATATATATATATATATATATATATGTATGTATATATGTATGTATGTGTGTGTGTTTTGAGTCCGTATGTATGTGTCTCGCATGTTTTTTATATATATACAGTGTGCACATTGGAATTAACATTCAACACTATCTGTTGTCTCAGTTTCGCACATCAAGCGATCTTTGGACCATATTTACGTAAGCTATATGCTTTCTCTCCGATATATATATATATATATATATATATATATATATATATATATATATATTAGGAAAGAAGTGTAGTATAAACTTGTTCTGTACAAAGAACTCGCACAAAAATAGAGATAAAAATAATAATACGCCTAGACTTCGCAGAATTAATTACGGGAATAAATTTTGTTTTTTCTCTGAATCGATGTTAATTTGCTCTTACGAATGTTTTTTTATTCATGCATTCAAAAATATTTCTCTCTCTCTCTCTCTCTTACACACACTATCTCTCTTCCTATATATATATATATATATATATATATATATATATATATATATATTTCACACACACCCACCGATGAGAAAACATGACTATCTGCTTAAAAAGGTGTTGGTCTTCTATGTGCCCTAGAAATGGTTCTAACCCGCCCAAACATAGATCTATTGGTTCAACATGTCCTATATGATTGAAACCTGGGGAGTTTGGTGACCAAGACAACAGTGAATGTTTTCCATGCTTTTAAAATAAATTGTTCAGTTTGGCAGAGTGTATCGTTCCGCAGCAAGATATTAAGGACTTGCTATAAAAGGGTGTACCGAGCTTCCAATAATGTTAAGGTAAATGCTACACAACAAAGTACCTCCTACGAGAATTGGGATCCAGTTTCCTAAAATATTGCTTTAACTATCACCCAACCTCCAATTGTTTGTTTATGCACAGTACCACATGATGTCACCAGTTCCCTAGGATAACAATTCATATGTACCCTGTCGACCACCTTATTCAACAGAGAGGGCGTGACTCACCGGATCAGACAACCATTTTTTATAGTCTTATAGTCCAATTCTGACGCCCACGTGTTCATTGAAGACTTTCTTCAATATAGACATTGGTTACCATGGGTAGTCTGACTTGTATGCAGTGCCTTATGCAACAATAATAATGAGGTATGACGCATTCCTTCATTTTGATTAAATCTATATGCTAATTTTGCCACACCAGCTATATATATATAGAGAGAGAGCGTGATCAAAAATTTGAACAAGGCCAGCACGCTCGGCCCTCGGCCACTATGACTTGTGACTTCGTGCTAGCAGAGCTATCGACGGGCCCAAGTGCTCCGTTTTACTCACAAGGCTTGGGTCAACCCGTGGTATGGTTTTCAGACATTTTCCAACAGTGCTGCACGCTTGGATTGACCCCTTCAGACCGATAATATCAGGAAGTCTTCTTCCTGACAAATCGACCATGGTGAGATTCGAACCCGGGTCTCATGGTCAGTATGCGAACGTTCTAACCACTCTGCCAAATGCGCTTGAGCAAGCGCCCTAGTAGACAGGTATCCTCGAATACGAGTAACCAGCCATACACACACACACACACACACACACACACACACATATATATATATATATATATATATATATATATATATATATATATATATATATATATATATATATATATATATATATATATATATATATATATATATATATATATATTAATATACCATAACTATTATATATTTCCACATTAATTTAAGCAAAGTTTAAGAAAGAAACTGACATCTGTACTAGAAAGAACGATAACAGTGAATATAAGAAGTGTGTGTGTTGCAAGGCAGATTTGGCTCTTTAGCCTTGGTTGGCAACCACTCTAGGTGAAATACAACTCTGAATTCAAAACCTGGGGAGGCTGTTTAGTGACTTTCGGGCACACTGTGCACCAATTCTATTTTATCAGTTTTTTGCAAAAGGGGAGCCGGTTTTACACAAGCCTTCATGACTATAATTAAATGATCTGTGTAGGTAATCTGGCGGTTCAGTTTTAAGCGCTGAATTGTTGAGCCGTCTTACGTTGTAATCGAGAGTCCGCACACACGCAGGCACTCCCGCCCGCTCTCTCTCTCTCTCTCTCTCTCTCTCTCTCTCTCACACACATATATATATATATATTTACTTATACTGGTTTTATTAAAACGACAAACAAGAACAGTTTATTTTTAATATTAAAATTACTTTTTATTGTTTATGGACAAGATATCGTATATGAATCCAATATCGTATATATATCCAATGAATATAGATATTATCCAAACATTTGTGGTCGAGAACTGTCAACCATACTTCTGGTTTTTATCAAGATTTCGGATTATGTAGACGTGTCGTTTTTCCCGTATTCAAATACTTTGAATACTTGGTCTCAAGTTTTACTCCTGAGCTGTGATACAGCGAAACAGTCTGTGGATGACAATATATATACGTCCCACAAAAAATAAATTTCGGTCGAGCATCCTAGAGAGAAAGCGCGAATTTGTAAACAGTGACTGCTACTGCTGATAATGCAAAGCTCTTCTATGAATCGAACACTCTGAGTCACTGGCATGGTTATTCAAAATAAATACGTAAAAATTAACCTTCCTCTCTGCCGAGAAAAATCTCCGACTGATGCCAAATCGATCCTGGCTTGAGACAATCGAATGTCTAGTCACACTGATGAGCTGGCATACAGCAAAACAGTCTGTCTGTGGATGAGTATATATATATATATATATATATATATATATATATATATATATATATATATATATATCGTAAATACTTCGTTGCCATTCTTCCTTCTGGTGTGAAGTGGACCATTTAATTTGCTTTCTGGTTACACTCTTTGAATTTCGAGAGACCGACACATGGAGGGACTCGGCTCTGTGGTGTGTGTCCTGGCCATACTCCTCCTCCGTCACACCAGGGAAACTACCCGTGCGTTGTGACTTCCCCTTTTTCTCCAAACATTTCATCCTGGTCTGGTGACTTTTAAGATCACGCGGGTTTTTACATTCCTTCCCACAGATGCATTTCACTTTCGTAATCCGGGTGTAATGCTTGGTCGAAAGCCCTTCATCCGTCCTGATGGAGATCTCATTCTCCCCACTTTCGGGGTCCCTGGGGGTGTGTATTTGTTGTAAAACTCGTAGCCAACAGTGGTTCCTTCCTAGTGGAAGATGCAAGTAGGGATGCTAACCCAGCTTGCCCAAATTGCCGTCTTTCCAATTGTCACCAAAACTATTCTCTGGTCGTCATCTAGTCTTTACTTAAAAGTCACGGAATAATTCAGTTCCATTTCGTAAAATACATTTATTGGATGCTTTGGTATACATCATCAGTGATGTTTCTAGCTGGGGTTCATCAGGGGTTTCGGATCTTTCAACATCATACCCCCTCTCTCTCTCTCTCTCTCTCTCTCTATATATATATATATATATATATATATATATTATGGATACACAATTATTTACATTTTGATATCATTCACCAGTAATTTCTTAATATATAGATACAGTATTGCACAAAAATCTTCATTTATTTTAAGCTTGTACATTTATTTTAGGTTTCTTATTGATGTCTGACATAAAAATCAATCCTTTCCGAATCAGTTTCAATCAGTTTCAAATATTTTTGAGAAACATTTCTGATTATTGTAAGATGTAAGATGCGAGATGACTCTCAAAAATAGCCAAACACAAACATATTTAGACATTTTTTTAATTTTGTTTCTTCTGCTCAACTCCCCAACTCTTAAATTTTTCAACTTAGCATTTTATAAATGATTTTCTGTGTTGGTTTAATGACTTTTCCCTGGCCATGAAGAAAAAATGGGTACCAATGGGCGTCGAGGCACCAATATTTCGTCCTTTCTAAAATTAGATCTTTTGGCTGACAGAGCCAAAAGAAACCGAATACTTCCTCTTTCTATCGTCTGCTTCAGGTCAAGGAGAAAGTCACGAGGTTTTCCATTCGTCTGCTCTCTCGTTGGCCCAAGTGCAAAGATGGAGATCGCCAAGGGAGTTGACGGCAAAGAATGTGAAAGTAGCCGACAGGAAGTGTGCGAATAGAAATTAGGAATTCCTCTTTTCATCTTTATTCACTATCTTTTTCTTTCTTTCCCAACGTTTACCTCGCCGTGAGATTATACTTTTTCTTCATCGTCATTGCATCTGTCTGCCGTTTTTCTATGCAAAATCTTTTTTTTTTCTATTCTCTTTTCTCTATATTTTCTTTATGTTACTCTTCAATTTCTTCTCTTTGTCTATCTGTTTGTCGTTTTCTTACTTTCTGTATAACTCCACCATAACTCTAATGATGCATGAAAGTAACTCCGAATAACATGTTCGTATCAATACACTAAGTACCGTTAATTCTGTTATTTTTATGATTATTCCAGTTATCATTTGTAGAAAAGACAAAGTTTAACAGAGTGTTATACTTACAAGTTACCTAAGAAACAAACTCATTATCATTAGCTATCTGCCACTCTATAATATGCTTTCTCTCTGTCGCTCTCTCTCTATATATATATTTATATTTATATTTATATATATATGTGTGTGTGTGTTTCGTTAATGACGGCTGGCAAGGTACTGCGATTAAGCCTTTTATTTAATTTTTCTTGTGTTCGTACAAGTGTTTCCTTTTATGAACACAATGTGTGTAAAAACAGTCCAAAAGTTCTGCATGTCCGAGCGCTTTCGATTATACGTTTAATCATTATCAAGGATGATTTTATTTTTACTTTGTAACTGAATGTATGGGTTGTATGTATGTATCTAGAGTTATAGTGATGTTTTATTTTCCAAACACTGTCAGCACATTGTGGCCGTGTTCATAGTTAATGTTACTGAATGTTGACTTTTTCTTTTTTATTATTAGGGCTTCCATTATTTTTAATTTTTTAAAATGTGAATAAGGTTATTATGTTTGTATTTTCTACTAGTATGTTTCGGATAGAGTCGGGTAAGTTTGTGTGTGTGATTAAATGAGTTATTATGGATCTGTTGTTCGATAGGTGTAACGTGAGTCGTCTGGATAGGCATGTAGTAGTGTGACCGATGTAATTATTTATGTTTGTTTGATCATGAACACAGTTCCTTAAGGGGCATTTGAACTCGTAAGTAATGTTGGTTCTTTGTAGTTTTGATTTTCCAGATGTTATCTTTGACAATAAGGTTAGCTGTTTTAAATTTTTTGTAATAATTAATTTAATTTTTTTTGTTCAAGTCAGCTGGGGTAGTGTATTTCTTTATGATATTTTTAATGAAGATTCATCACGCTTATAGTTGACGTGCATTTGTCTTTTGGAGAAGATGTTTATGTTATTGTTTTTGTCTGTATGTTCAGTGTCATTATTATTTACTTTGGAAAGAAATAATCTAATCTGATGGTCGATGAGGTAGTTAGGAAAACCATTGTTAACTAGTGTCTGTTTTGCATTGTTTAAGTTCTTTTACTACTGCTATTTTGTATCTGAGTGGGCATTCACTCTTAAAATTAAGGTTGCAAAAGTTTCTGCTAGTGGGTTTTTTATACAATGAGGTGGTGAAAATGTTGTTACTGTATTCTACGAGAACATCTAAGAATGGGATTTTTTTACTTATTTCGTACGTAAAATTAAGATGAGAGTTTGTTTTTTTTTTTTTGTTTTTGTTTTTTCAAATGCGGTTTTGAGATGATCTATTTCTTGTATGTTTTTCGGTAAAATAAAAATATCGTCTACGTAGCGGATATATATTTTGTGTTTAGTAACCTGTTTAAATAACAGGTTTTCTACGTGGGACATATAGTAATTGGAGAGGCACGGGCCGAGTGGATTGCCCATACTAACATAATTAGTTTGAGTATAGATGTTGCCATTATGGTCGTAGAAGGAGACTTTGGTTGTGCATGTAATAATTTTTGAGGATATTTGGTTTGATGGATGAAGATGGAATAGAAATATTTGTGTACACGGATTTAAGGAATATGTCAATGTTTTAATCAACGGAGGACGTTTGTGAATAAATTTTAACACAGACAAAAACAATAACATAAATATCTTCCACAAAAGCCAACAGCACGTCAATTACAAGCAAGAGGAATCTTCATTTTTTTCTAAGCATTTCGCCCCAAGCACGCAAGGGGTTACAGAGGATATACAGAACAAGAGTAAAGAGGCGTGTTTGGACAGAGGATAAAGAGAAGGACGGGGAACAAGATTAAGGTATCAGAAGATGTCGATTGACATTACACTTGAATATTTGAGGATTATAGTTATCAGGGAAGCAAGTAAGATGAAGAGATTTTCACAGACGGAAAGTGCGAGAGAAGCTATTTGAGTAAAAGAGACGGTTACATTTAACTGTTTCGACAGTGAAAGGGTGGGACAGAGACAGGGACAGCCAACCTAGTAGCTCTCTTAAATTCATGCAGTCCGGGAACCAGCAAACGTAGCTCGTCGGAATAGTCGCCGTGAAAGTACTTGTAGAAAAGACAGAGGGAAGGCACAGCACGTCTGTGAGAAAGCGACTGTAGAGATGCCTCTCACACTGCATATCCGTCTCTGGATTTTATCGAGGATACAGCAGGGGACCAGAGCATATATGACATCGGGGGCACCAGACCATATATGACAGCAGTATTCCATGCAAGGACGGATGTTTGATTCATAGATTTGAAGGATAGACTCAGACGAGAAAAAACTTTCTGGCACAACACAGAGAACCAACCTTCCTTGCGGTAGATGAAGCTATTGATTCAATGTATTTGTTCCACCTCATGTCAGCAAACTGCGTGAGACCAAGAAGGCGCAGTGAGGCGCTCCCGTGGGGTTGGACATCAGCCATTCTGGTGGGAGACAGGCAGGGTTCTCTGTGGTGGGTAAATGAGAGCAATTTCGTTTTGGAGGCATTAAAGTTTAAAAGTCATTTCTTAAAAATATCCTAAAGAAATACACTCAGTTGACCCGAAAAGAAAAACCAAAAGCGTTAGTGGGATCAATGGACACTGAGATCAACACCAAGCGGCGACAGTCTGTTTCATGCGTCAACGCAATATTCAAGCCATGTATGTTGTGTTTTTTCTCAATTATTTACATATTCTGGTCAAATATGCGTTATGGGTAATATTATAATGTATTATCCTAACGGCTATCGAGTGGTCGGTAATGGTTGTTTCAAATTATTCGAGAGACTATTTCGTAGAAATAATTGTCTATCCGAATGTGGTTATTTGTATTTATTTTATAATACTATTTGTATATAGTGCATATATTTGTATTTTTCATGATGGTGTTTTACAATGTATTCGTTTTTAATTTTCGATTTTTAAGTAACGTAGTAAAAATTTGTTTTCGTGTTTGCATTTTAGTACGAGTTATGATCGTTTATTTCGTAATTTTTTTTTGTTTGAGAAGATAATTATAGCTTATTTCCCCTCTAGGCAGAGTTTACGGTTTGGGGATTTATTATTGCAGGCTGACGATGTTTTCATTATGTTCCATGATATTTTTGGTTTTTGTTTATATTTTCCTATACATGTTTAGAAACATTGTGCTATTCGCGTATTTACTATTTGTAAATGATGCTTTGTGTGCGTAGTTTCTCCGTTTTCAGTGTTCTTCAATTACTCCTATGTATTTTACAGTAGCCTGGTATATTACAAAAAGAAAGACGAAAGCTTTGACATCACAATGAGAAGCTTTGATGGTAGTGAACCTGCGAACTTATAGGTATGCATTCTCTACATCGATTAAGTGAAATAATCGATAGAAAAAAAAACTGTAAGAGCATTAGAAAAATTTAATAAAACACTTGCCTGTTCAAGTATAAGGATAATCATCTTGGAACCATAACTCTGTATGGCTCTGTAATGACTTAAAACTAGAAAGGCTTTTGAAAACTCTGTTACAATGTTGACAAAAATGTATTTAAGATGTTTATCTCTGTTTTCCTAATTGCTATTATGTACCTTCCCATTCGTTGTGTGACCAGTTTTGTTCTTGCATTGCTTATAGCACAAAGTACAAATCACATCATTCTATTGACTTATATATATATATATTCAATCTGATGCCTCTACACACGATTCCTAATGAGTTTTTTCAGCCCAGCTTGTGATAAGCAGACACGGTTACATTCTTCACAAACCAATCTCTAAACATCTCTATCTCTTAAATGTACTTAACTGTGCATAGTTTTTCTGCATTTATTTTTGAAAACTGAAAATATTAATTGCATTCTTGTAAGTTATTAATAGCATTATAGATTTGATTATGTTGCAGAGAAGTCAGAAGGAATTTTAATGAAGCTATGAGTGAAATACTGGAGAATCATGTCAATGATGAAGTCTATGGCGATTGCAAAATGAGTGAACTAATGCCATGACGTCAATGCTGACTTAGGGTTTAATATTTAGGAGTTTGTTAATGTTTTTTCTTTTTCATTTGTTTTTTGTTTTTTGTTTTTCTTTATTACTTCATACTTTCTCAGGATTTGTCAAGCGATAAATAACGATTCAAGAAAACTACATGTAAGGGAATCCTGGAAGTCACAGGGAAGCGTTTATGTCGTCAGCGGTAAAAATTAAAAATGAAAAAAAAATAGTAATATTAAAACATGTAAATGAGAAATGTTATAATTAATTTTCAGTTGAAATCGTTGGAGCCAGTCTTAAAGTTAACCCAGATTTGCTTTTTTATGCTTTTTTTTTTTCAAAAAAGAACTATTTCTTTTACGAGCATACAAAGTGCTGGAGCATGAAGAATTTCATCCGCTGGAATAGTTAAACAGAAGTATGTTAGCACTGATATTATAGAAGGGCTATAATTGTGGTTAGCGTTGAAGGTTGTAGCATTGTTGAATGCTGATATTACATTTTATGTGTTTGTGACGTTTTTAGGTGGGAATCAGCGGACGTTCAAGATTCAGGAATTTTCTTTTAGGGTAATTTGAGAAAAATGGTGTTGTCAGTGTTCTGGTATCAACATCTGAGCTAAAAAAAATGTAAAATTAAATTAGCTGAAAATGTCATATAAAATCTTTTCGTATAAAATGCAACAATAAAAATTAGCAACGTTATTATCTTTCGAGACATTTAAATAAAAACTACCTAACGAGTTCGTGTTATTGGATGACAGGACAGACAATGAAAGAAACAGAAAGAGGACAGACATTGCTTAGGAAGTTGTGAAGAGCCACGATTGCCAACAAGAGACATGAGTTAAAAAAAAAAAAGATGCTCATCTTGGGTGGGGCATACTCACAACTTTTCAACTGTTTTACTCTCCGGCCTTCTTTAAGTGTCTGTCATACTTGATAACTGAAGTAAAAACGCGTGAATAAACTTATACCAAGCTTTATTGCACTTTACTCTGACTACTCGTCTACCGACGGATATTACGGGGTGCTTTTTATACCTCCTAGACCTTAAGGGGAAGTAACTGATGATTTATCAGTACAATAACGTTCTTTGGAATTTTGAATTGATCTCTTTATTCAATCCACGGAAGATGATTATTCACGGTTCACTATGCCTCGGAAATATCACGAATCAATTAATATTTTTCATTTTATTCGCCTTTGCATCTACAGTGCTACAAATGCAATATATACTCATACATATATATTTTACGCGAGCCCATATACTACACTTTGACCTTAGGCAGAAGTGTCGGAGAGCAACACATTCAAACGCGCCAAATCAGATGTAAATAAATGTCATATTTTTTTTTACGGATAATATGCTATATGCAGGACCGGTGGGTCTTACCTCCGAACCCCTCGACCAGGGGGAGAGGGAAACCTGATTGTTGGCTCCAAGCAATGTTTTGTGACCCTCGCTACCTTATCAAGATTTGCTTTTTTCTACCTACAGTTATATACGTTACAAATTAAACTAAGCACAATTGACTATTTAAAGGATGAAAAATTTTCGTGGATTATGACATCATTCTAGAGTCTTTATTTTTTTTTTTTCGTCCAAATCCGTGAATTTGTTTGGTTCATGCTAAGTTCTCGAAAAACACGATATAAAATTCACTATTTTTTAACCATAATGTCGAATGTGTTAAAATTCATCGACTTTTTAAGAAGAAAAATCTCAAATTGATGCTAAAAATTGCTGCAAAACATTGTTGATTTATTTAAAAGGGAATGATCTATTATGACATGTCTCTAATTTCTATTTAGATACAATGTATTTATTTTCAATTTTTCTAATTCAATTGTTCATCTATGTTGCATATGATTCATTATTGTACATAATTAGGTTACAATAAAATATGTATTTTACATGAATACTACCTTATGAAAATTGAGATCTAGTATAGTGGGGGGCGTACAAATATATATACGTGTGTGTGTGTGTGTGTGTGTGTGTGTGTGTGTGTGTGTGTGTGTGTGTGTGTTATATTATAAAAATATATAACCCCACTGTCAATAAATTACTAGAGTTTAATGTCTTTAATAGGAGCAGATTTTTGTAAACAAAGTGCTCAATATTAAAAAAAAAGTTCTATACTAAAAACGTCATTACGTGGCAAAGTGTAAACGTTGAAACGTGACAGCATTTAAGCCGAAATTGTTCGGTTCTATCTCTCCATACATTCACCGTTATAAAAATTTATTTATATATATATATATATATATATATATATATATATATATATATATATATATATATATATAACAGCTGTGTCCTTTATCAGATTACTATAATTATCACCATACCTTATGTATACAAGGCTTACATGTATATAGATTCGTTTATGCGTACGAATGCATTGGGCATGTTCTAACTCGTACGCTTCAGATAGCCTGTGAAGATTAAAAAAAACAAGTAGGAGACGTCTTCTCTAGTATAATTTCATTCAGATAAGCGATGAGAAATACATAATTGTTTATGTGTTCACATTCTCAAGTAGAGTTATCGTATTAATATTATTATATTTTGCATGCATTTACATGTTTACGCAGGAATTTTGCTGCTTGACGCTGGGGACTGAGTGACAACAAGTCACCTCAAATTTCTAGCACCTTCCTCAATATCCTAACGCACCCCAGCAATTCCAGTTTAAACAGCCTTAATCCTTTCTTGAATTTTAAACTCCTTCAATCTGGCTTGAAGTCTTTTTTTCATACGGTTTTAACATACGTGTACCGATTACTTTGGGTATTTCTCTAACTTTCACTTTCCATAGGTTCTTCCGTTCCCCAGCAAAGTATTCGTGTTTCCACCCATATTTTTGTTGTAATTTTTCATCCTCATTCAGTTACTTCTACGATCTTCAGTTACTTCTACGATTAATCTTTATTTTTCCTATTCACAAACAACCAAATCCGGTTCATTTGCTTGCATGCTCGTATCTCAAAGACTTATATGAATCATTTTTTTCTTTCTTTTTTTTTTTTTTTTTTTTTAGTTTCCTGCCCATGCTAACAAAATGACGTTACTGTATCGTTTCTCTAACGTTACATAGAAATTGCAAAACAAAAAAAAAAGTAGACTCCTCAAAACGTGTTTGTAACGTTAACATGTAATACATTATTAGCCTGTAACGTTCCATTAACAAAAAATGAATAATAAATTCCAGGAAGATATTAGAATGTGCATTCATCATAAAAATTTACGATTGTCAATTTTAAAAATACGAAAAAAAATGTAAACATACTCTTAAGTGAAAACTTTTCTGCTGTTATCTGAAATGTCAAGCGACAATATTCGTTTTTTGAACAAGAGTGAAGGTTTATTTCCTGTTTAGGACTGGGTTCCGGTGCCTTCTAAATTCTACTTCAACTCTTTACTTCTAACGTCTCCGCCTAAACTCTGAAATTTATAGAGCTTACGGACACATTTGAAATACCGGTTCCCGTACGATCAACGAAATTAAGCAACATCGAGCCTGATTAATAGCGAGATGAGTGACCACTTGGAAATACCAGATGCTGTAAGCTTGGATGTGCGCGTGATGTAACTGATAACGACTCGGAATTGAAAATCGGATAGCCGAGTTCCAATTCCAGTCGGTTTCGTTATATTCACTCACACACAAAAAAGCCTTCAGAAAGGTATGAATCAACCTCTTTCCCTCCCAGCTATGGTTTAATTAGTAAGATTTGTATCACGAAATCATTATTATCTCCAAAAAAAAGTTCTTAAAATCTAAAAATATTTACTGGCTTTAAATAACCTGCAAAAAGTTGATATGCCGTAGAAAACAGATCAATCGAAAACTAAAATTTATACTATTATTGGGTTTCCAGTTCCTTCTAAAATCTTTTCCTTCTCGTTAATTCTCATTAGTCCCTTGGGTCTTCGTGGCGTTATCGCCTTGCTTGGGGTGAATTGATTTTAAAAATATCAACACTTATCATAACGTTGTGATAAATTTGGGATAAGCAGTGAATTTGGTTGATTGCAATGTTACAGTAACATCTCCACAAAGTCACATATTCCCCCAACCAAAATGAAACTTGCAATGTTGCAAGAAGTTAGCTGGGTAGGACAACCAATGGTGTCTCCTGGTATCACTTGATTACATTTGTTTACACGCTTAAGAAGCGATCATCCGGCCATGTGTTACTCGTTTTTGTGTGGGCTCTATGTAGAGGCTATTGGTGTCTTGCATGGAGTGTGGGAAGGAGGATACCGAGTTTCTGTAGATTTTTTGTTTGCTGATGTTTTAGATTATTTATAGTTCAGACCTTAACTTCGTTTATTTTATTTTTTTTTATCTTATTTATATTTGTTTTATTTATTCTTTGCTCATATTTTTGGTTCTAAAGTTTAGTATTTGAAATAAAGTTTATTAGACATTATTTATGGGTTCAGTTTTTTAGTTGTTCAGTCTTCTGAGTCGATATGCTGTTGTAGGTACAATAGTGGGAATTTGTTTATGCGTTCCCAGTTGGAAATGCGCGCTGAAATGTTGTTTACAAGTTTAGAACAAGGTAAACTTCTAAAAAGATGATTATTGCTACTTCTAACTCAAGTCGTTTGCACAATTTTAATACCAAATTTGGCCCAATACAAGCCTCAACTGTCACTCAAGGTAGAGAGTTACTGTTAAAAAGCTTATGCTGGATTAGGAATTTTTTAATCAAGTTCGTCTTAAGCAAGGCAGTAAAGCCACCAAGACGCAAGGAGCAATAGGGTGTTGACGAATTAGAAAACCAACATTATTAAGGAATGAGAAGAAGAGTAATCTGGAGGACGGTAGATAGCGATTGACATTGCATTTAAATTTTTGAAGATTCAAGTTGGATGGAAATCGTGGAGCCTAAAGGGAGTCCACAAGTAAGAAGTGCGAGAAAGTGTTAGCATAGAACTTACGGTTACATCTAGCCAGCTCAACTTGTAAATTGATCAGATCTCGACGCTACTCTAGTACTACGCTTAAATTCATAAAGT
>CAHIKZ030004644.1:780000-812500 GCA_903632075.3 Acanthosepion pharaonis | reverse complement strand
TCCATACATACTCCCATATGCACATGTATACATTTCCACACAATAATATATTTTCGCATGTACACGTTCCTCAATGCACATGTATACAAATAAACATCTCTCTCTTTCTCTCAATAAATTTATGAGCACACAAACAAGATAGATAGATAGATAGATAGATAGATAGAAAAAGACTGAGAAAGAAAGAAAGAAAGAAAGGACTGAGATAGATGGATAGAAAGAAAGAAAGAAACAAACAAAAAGACTTAGATAGATAGATAGATAGATAGATAGATAGATAGATAGATAGATACTGAGAGAAAAAAGAAAGGACTGAGAAAAAAAGAAAGGACTGATAAAGAAAGAAAGAAAGAAAGAAAGAAAGAAAAAGAAAGAAAGAAAAAGACTCAGATAGATAGATAGATAGATAGATAGATAGATAGATAGATAGATAGATAGATAGATTGTACAAATAGAAATTAACATTATTTTCATGCCTTAAGCGGTCTCAGATCATGCGTTACTTCTTTTTGCGTGGGCTGTATGTAGAGGTCGCTGGTGGCTTACGGGAAGTGAAAAACTGGGCTTTCCCAATTTTTTTAGGGTTAATTTTTTAGAATATTAATAATCCTGGTGTTGCGTTTGTTTGTTTGTTTGAGTTTATTTTATTTATATTTATATTTATATTTATATATTTATTTTATTTATATTTACTTTTTTTTATATTTTCTTGGCCCCTAAAATGTGGGGTTTAAATTAATGTTCATTAAATTTAGACTATGGGCTTAGTCTTGTACTTGTTTAGTCTTCTGAATCGTGATTAGGTTGTAGATAGTGTTTGTGTTCGTGGCTGCATTTTTGTTTAAGATTTTATATTGTTCTGCAAAGGTGGTTACTGCTATTTCCGGTCTCTTTTTTTTAGCTAATAACAGAGTCAAAAACGTTTTTCGGCAAACAAGTAGAGTAAATAACTCAAACGCCACTTTAAAGAACATTATTACTACTATAGTGAGTATGATGCATATTTGTGACTCTGTGCCTTATTATGCTTGCTTGGTAAGTATCAGTAACAAATTTCGACAATCTTTAACGTTTGTGTCCACGATAAAATAGTATGTCAATAGGACGGTTTTTCATTTGACACCGCTATTATTTTAACTAACTTAACTCCCTTGAAAATGTTTGCTTTTTTTAAACCCATGATTAGAATTTTAATAAAGCCCAACCATATGAAAATGAATTTATACATTCTCATGTTCTTTGAAAATTTACAACAAAAATATTAAACATTATTTATTTATGACATTGTTTATTTACAAGAATAATGTTATATTTATAACATTCTAAAAATGCGGGCAAACTAATACAATGCAATGTTTATCAATTTATAAAGAAATAAATATTTCTTTTATAATTCATTGATATTTTTATAAAATTATGAATAAAAAACGTGTTTTTACATTTTGATAATTTTGTAATTTTTACATTTTTTGAATAAAAAGATTTCTTTTCACATTTATTTCTTTATAAAAATGGTATATAATAAATATTGTAGGTTCATATATTTTTATAAGCTTGTAAATAAAATTTCAATGGATTTTATTACAACGTCCAGTCGTCAGTAATAGTTATAGTAATATTTGGATTTCTTAGATGAAGCATTGTGAATTATTAACTTGAGACTTCTGTTTCATCTTAATTTGAGTTGCTTTTTATCACTTCCTGACTAATATTCCTAATCAACCTGGATGAGAAAGAATAAACTTTCAGAGAGATTCAAGTTCTTTGTTCTCATGAGTTTGCTTTATCAATTAGGCTACGAAGGCTACCCAGTTAGTCATAGAAATGTATCTATATTGAATGCAGTTTTCAATTTAAAAAAAAAGAAACGTAGCTGAAATTAAAATGTTGTCAAAAATGGGCCTTCATCTCAGAAATTTAAATAATATTTCTAGTATTTTCACTTAGAAAAGTCGCATATGTACGTCAAAAAGTCCATAGCCTAAAAAAGAATTTATTCTTCAAAATTATCTTGCTTGTCAATGCAGTTAATTCAGTGGTGAATATTATATGAACTGAACATTATACAGCAAAAATTTCAGATAACTGTCCAACTGAAATTTTATTCATTAATTATTTACGTTATTTTTTTTTCGCCCAAATAGAAGTAGATAGGCTCCAGTCCAGTTTATACACCTCCCCAGATTTTTGAACAGGAGAGGTTTATCTCTTGTTTACTGCTCAGGATTGGGTTTCCGGTTCCTTCAATTCTGTACTTCTGACGTCTCCACCTGAAATCGAAAATTTTATTCTATTTTTCCCCTCTCCCAATAGGAGTAGATAGATTCGCCTATCGCCCGGTTCATACTCTTCCCCGTTTTTTTTGTTTTTTGTTTTTTGTTTTTTTTTTTAACAGGAGCAGAGGTTTATCATTTGTTTCCTTTTTAGGATTGAGTTTCCGGATCCTTCTAAAGTCTAGTTTAACTCTGTACTTCTAGCGTCTCCGCCTGAACTCTGAAATGTTCTTCGCTAGTTAAATCTTGTCCTCTTTCAAGTCTAGAATTATCTTTCCTGCACAGATCCAAGAACTTCACTTCTTGCCCTTTCTTACGCTAATACAACGCCACACAGTAACTCTCTGTCTTGAGTGGCCCTTGGGTCTTATACTGGGTGAAAGTTACTAAAAAAAATGCCGAGGGAGTGAAAGTATCCAACATAATAGCGGTGTCGAGAGAAAAATCGTCATTTTGATACATCGTTTTATTTTCGGGCACGACAGTTAAAGTTTATCTGTATTTTTATCTTTGCTGTTCACACAGTTTCGTTTTTTTCCGTCTGAAAACAAAAAAAAAATGAAAGAAATGGTCTTCAACAGAACTAGGTGATTTGAAATTATGGATGTCTGTGTTAAGAAATAATCTTTGTTTCGGCCACCAGTGATCTCACCACACCGGAAGCCAGAATAATAATTCTATGTACAATTTAGTTCGAATAAAGCCCTCTAGATTTTTATTAATAGTGGTTGGTTTATTTGAACATTTTTATGAAAAGAAATCACATGATTACTTCTTGTCTGTTCATTCTACTCCCTTTGTCGGTCGATTCTCTGATGTCCTAACTACTCACACGTGTTTACCACATTGATATCGTAAACTTTCGATTAGTGAAATAAATTTTAAAATACAATTCATTTAGATTTTTTATATAACAATATTTTATGTTTACACTATTTACATTGTTCGGACTGTTGTCCTCATCTTTGTTGTCCTCATCTTTGGAGACAACTGAGACATCCGGAAGAGGCATGGTATCGGGAACTAGCCCAATCTACCCCGGTGAACGAGATAAAAGGTTCAATTCGAAATTCCAATCACCTGAAGAAGGCGGGAGCGTACAACGGCCGATGCGTCATGAATATGACAACAAAGATGAGGACAACAGTTCGAACAATGTAAATAGTTCTATGTATAAAGGTGAGTGTAAAAAGAATGCACATTTTATGTCAATCGCAAACAGCCTATTCGTATGCTTGTAAAATCTTTTCTATGATATGGCAAGGCATTTTTGTCAAAATATCTGAAGCTAGAACGGAACACAAAAAGGTAGATTCATACCTTTCCCAAGGCTATTAGTGCTAAGTGAACAAAAATGCTTAAATTTAAATTAAATAGCACAAAAATTTCTCAAATTTTGCATTACATTACTTGTAAAAAAGAACAAAAAAAACGTGGATAATGACTTGAAATATTTCTTCTGTTGCATTTGATATGAAGATTACAAGCACCACACCGTATGTTCACAAAAATAATTGGACCCTCATAATATACATTTATTAAGGATGAAAACTTATATTTTTATTCCCTAGAATGAGGGAATGAGGGGATTGCTTAAGCTACGTGACTTTTTGCTGGAACAAAAAACTAAACAGAAAACTTTCTTTTTGGCATCAATCTGTGACAATGCTATTGATTTGAACCGTATCATTTGTCTAAAATCATTACTGCAGTTAATTATCAAAATAAATCATAAAACTTTAGCGGAAATAGTCTATAGGCCTCAATCCAGTAAATGAATACAAACAAATAGCAAAAATTTTTAAAAAAAATTGTGTATTTTAATTCCAAGCCAAAAAAAAAATGTTTACGTTAGATTTTTTTTTAAATTCGACCTCAGTCGAGATCATAGAGTTCACGGCCCCAGGCTGCAGTTAATTGTGAATATTGTAATTTTTCAGTGACTCTATAGTATGCGCCTCGTCGACTTGTGCTTCTCCTAGACTGGTTGCCAACCAAGGCCCAGTAGAATAGCAGATAAAGAAAATATCTATTTTTGAGAGAATCAGATAAAAAATTAAAGAATCTTTAAAACTTATCATCTGACTTAGCCACCCCCAGATTTTTAACATCTGATTCAACCCCCTACCCTACCCGACCCTGACTTTTTTATTTTGCGACGTTGTGCCCGAACTTATACGATTTGTATTTAGATTCCAGACATTCAGTTGGCCTTTTAGTGATTTTCTACTTTTTGAAAGGCCCTATATGTCGATATAGACCAGTTAGGAAATCCTCCATTCTCGTATTTAACTCCTAAATAGACACTGCAAGTTTTCCGAAAAGATAACAAGTGATTTAAAACAGTCAAAAAGCTTTCTGGCTGCAATGTTTAGTTTAAATATGTGTAAGATCTAAGATACCACAGAGCTAGATATCCCTACACAGATGCCGTCACAGTGTGTATACACGTGATAGAGCCGTTCCCCAAGCTACTTCCACCACCTGACTGCTATCAGTGCCTGAGAGCTTTTGTTACCCTCGTTTCATTTTAAGCGACTCAATGTTGATAACAAACACGTCCAGACTTGTTCGTCAATCCAGCTGTGTTGCCTTAATGTCGTCAAATCGACAACTAACTGTTAGTCGAAAAAGCTCCTTCTTTCGATGGATATTTCGCTTTCTTTAATATAATGACCAAATGTTGTTTTTTTGGTTTTTTGGGGGGTTTTTTTTGTTTTTTAACTAGCTCTTACTCGTGTATAAGTCGATCTTGTAACATTCACAGAGTTCTTATGCAAAATTTCAGTGCTCGTCTCTGGAAATTAGCAAGGGAATACATAGTTAAAAACCAGTTTTTCGCTGGAAACTTTTCCACATACTTAAATAATATATAGTCAATAATTTTTTATATGCCTCTTGTATATATTACTTCAGATTTGCAACCTAATTCACCAATAGATTTACCTAGGTATCTCCAAAAAAGTGACACCTAAGGTTCAAAATGCATTTTTTAAAATGAAAAATCTGTCTTGAAGCTTTTATTTTAGTTTTAATTGAAAGCTAATAGATTAAATTTAAAACTTCCATTAAGCAAAATACTTTGCTGTATTTTAAACCGAATTTAAATTGATTGAAATTTTTTTTAATTCTCTAAAATCAGACGCATTGACAAATCTGTTAACACAGCATAATTCTCTTTATTTAAAAAAAATCTTTCAAAAATAAAATATACTTTTTTGAAACTTTATTTGAAACGATTAACTGACTTAAAGTTTAATTAATCTGGATTGAAACAAATATTACATACTTTCAGTTTAAAATATCGCAGAAAGGCGTTTTTTTAACACGGAAATTGATGTTTTATGAGATGTTGGCACATTTATCGATAACCTGACAATTGCGAGATTTAGGCAAGGTTGAAATATTTGTAGTAAAATTATATGACGAATACAACGTTAACGTCTTTTTATATATTTTTAACTAACCAGTAATCTTAAAAATTTTAAATATTTTGAACATTCTAATATTTTACTGAATTTTAGGAACTTTGACTTTAGTGTTTTATTTACGAAAACGCTTGTAAGAAAATTACCAATAAATGTTAAATTCACCTCTTCCGTTTTCTAATAATGTCATGTAAGCTTCTCCATTTATGATTAGTTACAGTGTAACCCGGATATAAGAGAGTCGTCGAGACCGGAGAAGAAGTCTCTCATATCCGGGTTTCTCTTATATCCGGGTTTGGTCTATTTTATATCCATTAACACAGGCTCTAATCTCTCTTATATCCGGGTTTCTCTTATATCCGGGTCTTTTATATCCGGGTTACACTGTAATATAGTTTTTACTTAATAACAATATCACCTAACCGCTACAAATTAATACAGAATTTTAAAAGATTTAAAACATTATAAATTATTATAATTAATATTTTTTTTAATGAAAACAATTCTTGTAAACATTCATTATCTATCGAGACAATAATGTCCATAATATACCTTATTCATAAAACCAATTAAAAGCTTTTCTAATTAAATAATGTCTTCGTTTTGTTGCATTTTTCTATTTTACGATTCAGAGCATATTTTCTGTAACTGGGGTCTTGTTTAACAAAAAAAATGCGTGTGTGTAATGTGTCACGTGGCTAGCTAAAATTAACAAGACGGCCGGCCGTGGAAACAAAAAAAACTTCCCTAACCCCGGTGGAAAGAAGCCCTGTTTTATTAGCTACTACATTCCGAAACAACAACAAAAAAAAAGAAAGAAAGAGTTATGTCCGTTTTTTTTTTTATATACGGAGCCACCGGCATCTTGACACACATGGTAGGGTAATCCCCACAATCTAATTTGTTATACCTGAAGAAGAGCGTAGAATGTATCGACCGAAATGTTGTAGTAACAAAAATAAGTCAGAAGTTCGAACAACTTTTGCAGTAATGATTACACAACTGAAAATTAGAGAACGTATTTATGGGGTCACCAATAGCATGTTTAAGCAGCTCAGATGAACTAGAATTTGTCGCGACTTGAATCTAGTGTTTTACAGCTCAGGCTAGGGCTAAAATATTGAAAGACAACCAGGCAAGAGAGGGAGAAAAGAATTTGACCTTCGTCGAAATTTCATAAATTATAAAAAGAAGTTTACAACCTAAAAAGAAACTTGTCTTAGCGGAAGAAACCAAATTTATGCCCATTAAACAAAAAAACAAGACGAATTAATTATGCAATATCTTCCCAGATTAAGAGAAGCTAGCAGATTCTGCGATTTTGAGAAACTTGAAACTTAAGATTTGGTTATTGAGGATGAATTAATTCAATTGCAGTTGATTGAAGGTATGGCTGATACATTTCATAAATATAAAATGAAACAATTACAAATTGAATAATTTGTCTCTAACTGCATGTGGGGAAGTTGGTTACTGGTCACGCGTCGTAGAACAACACAATACAACAGTATTTAAAGCGACATATTTTATTGGCTTTTAAAACACATTCATATAACTCTCTAGAAAATGCAGTGACAGACATGAAATCCCGCTAGAAGAGACGATTAACAAATTAGCCAAGCAAAATAATGCTCAGCCTCTGATCAAGAGATTGGAGGTTTTGAGGAGCGTGGCACCACATCTTAATTGCTGTTGTTCGCAGGTTCAGTCTGATCCGGGGTGGTAGCACCTCATCTAAGGACGGAGGGGCAACTGAGAAAATAATACTGAAGAGGTGCCCATCCCTGGGGAACAGCTGCCCGAGGCCGCGCCCTCCCATTGCACCAGAGGGAGGAATCGGTGCTCGCACCGAGGCCAGCGCAACCGACGGTTTGCGGGGGCCGAGGAATTTTTGTCCCTGGCCGGGTGTACGCGCTCGGGTCCCCACATTAAACCGACCTTGTGTCACATCTCGTTCTCATGGGGGAACGAGTAAATACCGCACCTCATCTATGGGCAAATAGTGAACCCCCAAACAGATACAAAACACTATAAAAGCATAAAAATACATTTTTATAGTAAAAATACCAGCTATACATTTTTATATAAGAAAATTACCAACAATACATATTTATAGTAGAATTACTAACAATATATATTATAGCAAAATGACCAACAATACATTTTATCTCTAGCTGAAGGCTTTACAGTTGTGTTCAAAATATACTTAGTTGAAATCATGAAATTGTGTTCCAAGTATTTAGATTTCAGCATTAAATAACCCATAGATGTTGATATGACACTAAACAAAACCAACCAACCAACCAGCTAATCATCTACCATGTATTCAATTGTGGAAGCAGAATAACATATATCATATTTCTGTCACTTCAAAACTAAAATTAAATTTCAGCATTTAATGACCCATAAGGAGTTGATATGCCGTTAAACAAACGATTCAATCAATCGATCCTCAGTGATAACCCACTTTAGAGCTTTGTTCAGTTTAGCTTAGAAATAATTTATTAAGCATAGCATGGATGTGACACAAAGCCGCAAGTATGGCGCACACAGTGAGGATCAAAGTCACTACTCAAATGTAACTGATTTAGCGAAACAAGCTTGCTAACAATTACTTACGAAGAATTTAAAAGTTTAGGTCAATAAAATTGCTTACTAACTGATGATAAAAAACAGAAAGTGAAAAGTAAAATACTTAACGGCTATTATTATAGCACTTCACAGTTAAACACCGAAGTTAAGCAACGTCGAGCCTGGTCAGAACCTAGATGGGTGACCGCGAGGGAATAACAAGTGGTGTAAACTTGGATGTGCGGGCGGTGTAATGGATAACGGTTCGATATTGGACATTTGGGTCAAGGGAATCATGAAAAAAGAACAATTCAAGAAAACAACGATCCAAAACATTCTTCTAAAGTATGTCAAAGTTACCAGGAGTCAAAAAAATTTTAAGTTGCAAATTATGACTTGGCCGCCTTAATCTCCTGGTCTCTCTCCCATTGAATTAGCAGGGGATGAATTGGATAAGATAGTTTGAAGAGAATACCCAAAATGTGAGAGTGAGATTTTTCAGTGATTCAAGAATGCTTGGGAAGGTCTGCCGTCAACCGTTTTTCAAACGCTGTTGGAAAGAATGCCAAGAATTTGTAAAGCAGTAATTAAAGCAGGGGGCAGTTTTATTGGCGAAAACAAAATATAATTTTGTTGTATGATAACTTTCTATAGTTAAGTGCTTTTGTTTTTTTTTTTTTCAAAGTAAAAGCAAATGCACTGTAGTTACTGAAATTTTGTCTATTACTTTAAAAAAGTAAAAAAATCTCTCGTTTTAAGGTGTGTTTAGTTAATTTAAGTTTAATTTACTTGGATGGCTTCCCATATTTTAATGATACAGCACACTTGGCTGTAATGGCCTTTTCTAAATAAGAATAAAGTTCCAATTCGTGCTAGGAAGCACATTTTCTTTAATAAGACTATCGATTTATTGGCCGAGTGTTTCAAAAACAGAGTTGCCTACTCGAGCACGTATATAACACTGATGGTAATAAAAATAACGCCGGACAAAAAAATCCATTAATTAATTAAATATTTACTTTCTTTATTTTTCGGGTACGAAAATAAAGTTCTTTCGTTGGACCATTTCAAAGTCTATATCGACTTTGAAATGGTCCAACGAAAGATGTGCATTTCTTAAATAGAGTAAGTGAAGTTTGCTTCGCTGTGATGGCTTCCCGTGGTTCATTGGTGAAGTACGCTTGGTTTCAACGTTGTCTCCCAGAATTAAAAGGGAATACAGATTCAGTTTCTGTGGCTTTTTTGGTGCGAAAGAAAAAGTTTTCCCTTTTTTCTATATAGTAAATAACAAAAGCAAGCCGTAAAATATACATTGAAAAATTTTAATAGAACAAATGGAAAAAAAAACCAGAAATTTTCGTCTCATGAATATTAAAGCGATCACTTTTCAAGCAATCACTTTTAGACTAACAGAAATTATTTACAAGTAAATGCCTTTCTCTGAGTGCTACTAAAGTGCATATCTTATTCACTAATACCCGACATCTTACAAAAATTCATAATCCTCCAAATGCTAATATCATTTCCAGGATCAAGGCCCATTTTATAAACCTCCAAACAAAAGCTCTCCTAAAGATCTATTCAAACTACGATCGACCAATCAGGCTGAATTTTCTCTTGCGTCTCAGGTGACAAAGATTTTCATGTTGACTTAGCGAAGAAATTAGTTCATTTTTGGTGCTTCAGTTCACCAAGTTTAAAAAGAATAAATTTATGCTTAATTTGCAACAAAATTGTAAATAATACGTATAAAAATGTGTTTCATTTATTTCAAGGTAGTGCTGGGCATCCAATAGAAATCTCCAAACTTTTTTCATGATCCAATAACTTTGCCGTATCAAAACGACAAAGCAGGAACTACTTTCTTAGAGGTCACTTCAAAAAATTGTAACATGAGCTAATACATTTAATGTGCTGAATCTGTATTTCTCCGTTGAAAACTATTCCCTTCAGTTCTTCGTTACTGTTTACATTTTGTTTCCTATTATAAATATTTATGATAATATTCAATCAAATACATTTCTCAAATCGTAACTTCGTAATAATTGAAAAATCACAAGATGTAACTAATGTTTACGGAGTTATTGACCTTGGGCTAAGTGGATTGTCATCTGTTTCAAAGATTATTTCATCATATGCATTGCGTGAACGGAGAGGTGGGACGTAAGTAACAGAAGAAACCATGTATAATTTTTTTTTTGAGAAGTACATATTCTTTTTCTATGTGCCGTGTCCCTTCAGGACGTTGGTGATCATGGCTCTCCACAATCTCCTGTCTTTTGTAGCTCTTACTAAATTTTGTCTTTTTCTTATCTCTCCTAAACTCTGATTTCTCATCCATTTACTCAAGCTCGCTAAGTAGGTTAAGCGTTGCTTTCCTCTTTCCTTCTTGCCTGCAATATGTCCCGTGAGTATCAAATTTTCTAGGCCCTCTTTACGTGCCCTAGAAATTTCAAATGTCTCTCCAAATCAAATAAAAACCTAACATTTTTTAAGGTTAACAGTGAATAATTTCAGTCATATTAAAAACTGTATTCCCTTTTTGCTACAAGTTTTAATCAAATATACGCCATTATACGAACATACATGCCAGACCCAGATTCTGTTTTGATACTAACTCCTATTAACGTAGAATAAATTTGCGCATGAGCAGTCTCTTATATTGACTCCAACTTTACCTATCCGATGCTAGTGGAGTCTTGTAAAAAACGGTGTAGCAATTGTAAAATTGATTGAGTGAATTTTATTAATGGCACCACCATCCTGATCCAAATCTCTCTTGCTGATTTTAGATTTTAATAAAGATACATAAAATCAAAAAATAATCTCGGAAGGCATTTTTAGATTGTAAGGATTTTTTTGGAGAGGGAGATAATAATAATTTTGTTATGAAAGTCTAACTAATTAACCCCTAGCTGGGGGGAAAGAGTTGAATTCATACCTTTCCCAAAGTTATTTGCGCGTAAGTGAATATAACGAACAGAGTTGGAATTAGAACTTGGTTCTACGTTTAACAGTTCCGAGTCATTATCCATTACACCATCCACACATCCAAGTGCCTGGTATTCCTATATGATCACTCATCTAGGTACTGACCAGGATCGACGTTGCTTAACTTCGGTGATCGTACGGGAATCGGTGCTTTAACATGATATGACCATATGCTTGGTTTGATTTAGGGATCACCTTGATCACCTTGACTGACCACTCTGTCGGATGCCGATTCGACCACTGTGGTCACAGCATTTTGCTATTTTAGCCATTAAATATCACTATCCCACTTTTGTTGGACGAACATGCCATTGCACCGATTCCAGTTGTTGCAAGTTTTGAATTCAGAGTTTTCTCTAGACTGGTAACCAACCAAAGCTAGACCATTACACCCTGCTATTTAACTCGTAGCTAAGGAGAGAAGAAACTTATTTGTTTTAATCAATTTGCCCCAAATAAAGCAATAATGCCACTAAGACGCAAGGGGGCTACTGGGAGTGAAGTAAAATGAGAAGACTTTAGAAAAATCCGAAAACCGAATCCTAAACAGAAAACAAGGGCTAAGCCTCTAATCCTGTTAAAAAAAAAACGAGAGGAGTGTGAACCGGACGGTAGACATACCTATTTACACCCCTAACAAATAAATAGTAAATAATGTTTCAGAGTTTGGGTGGAGACATTAGAAGTATAGAGTTGAAATAAATTTTAGAATACCTCCTATTTATTTTCACGCAAACTACAAGAGATATTAGGAACTGGATAACACCGTAGAAATTAGCAACCTTTCAGCATTGGTTATACATTTTCGATGCGCTCTTCAATCCGTGTGCTGACAATTGTGCAGAGCCGCTCAACATGAGGTTTGTCACACACATCAAGGTTGCTACCGTAAACGTTCAATAGACGTCAATAAATTTCAATGGGTGCAAATATTCTGCATGGCAAAATTCAGTGATGCAACCCAACTTGCTACAAACTTCCATGTCAGATACCATTTTGTAAAACTGTTATCCATATCAATGTAAAAAGAATTCTTTTGAGGGTTAGACGATTCCAACTAACATTAGTTATCTTTAGTTTGTATGTTTTTGCGTTATTTTAGTTTGTTTTTTTTGGGTTCATCCCCTACGCGTCCCCATTGTGTATCATCAACAGATTTTTACATAGAATGTCATATACATTATTTGGACTAATGTCCTCATCTTTGTTCTGTTCTAGTTCTACGTGCCATGTTTTTGATGTTATCTCCTGCTAATTTCCCTCTGAAAGTTCTCCATTTAACCGGGTATTGAACTCACACTCTTTGGGTCCTGACACTGGATCTAACCAACGCCTTTATCCACTGTGCTATATGTCCTTGAGGATATCTGGGTATGAATTTCTCGGTATTATAAACCATACTTACCTGGCGTTATGCTGGGGGTTTTGACAAATACTGGATCGTTTCTTGGCCTATGGCTGAGATTCGATCAAGGCTTCGACTAGCTTGGACTAGCTCCGGCCTAGACTTGCTAGGACAAGTCATGACCAGCTTTGACTAAGCTCTGACCAGCTTGGACATGCTATGACCAATTTTGACCAGTGGCCTTTGAGTGGAAACACTCGGGTTTCCCACGTTAATCGACCTTGTGTCACATCTTGACCTTGTGGGAGTCAAGTAAATACCTATAAACCTAATGTCTTCAGCAAACATTTTTACCAGTGCTCATATTGCAATTTTGCTGTTATCATTTAATGTTTTTACCAGATCTCATATTGCAACTTTGTTGTTATCATTGCTTTTCTCTGGCACTCCTTATTACTGGTTCCCATATTGTATTTATTTCTATGCTTGGTCGGCTCAGGAGATTTTTGTGGCCTAGCATATGTGCTGATTCCTTAAGTTTAACGTGGAACTAGAACAGTCTACCCCAGTGAGCGAAATAAAGGGTTCAGTTCGAAATTCCAACCACCTGAAGAAGGCCGGAGCGTACAACGGCCGAAACGTTGTGATAAATATGGCGACAAAGATGAGGACAATACTAGTCCGAATAATGCAAATAATGTACATAATACCTCATGTCATAAATATAGACAGACTAGAATGTTATACTTATTAATTTTTTTATATAATCGGGTGTTGTGTAGGTTCCCTGAAAGTAAGTGGTATTGTGGTATATATAAGATTGAATAATAATGGATGAGTTCTTGTGGTGGATATGCAAGTTGTAATGAATGAATGGGTCGTGAATCTGATTAGCTAGGTATAAGATAGTTATTGACCACCAGCCTCAACCCATTACCACCCTTTTTAGGCTTTATGCCACGATTTTATTTTATATACAATAAATCTAATAACGCAAACAGAATATGGATTATAAACGAGAAGTTTCAACCTTCCTTGCTATCAACGTACGCCACTACCTTGTATAGGATGAATATCATTGGAAAAAAAGTAGTTACTAACTACGAGTGTGTTGAACTTACATATATGTATCTGTGTTTGTTCGTAAGTGTGTATATGCATATATGCCTGTGTATGTTGTATACATATATGTATGTGTGTGCATGAATATAATTTTAATTTAAAGTAGTCGATCTCTACAACTTCCTAAAACTAAAAAAAATTACACATTTCCAAAAGTATGTACTACATTCTAAAATAATACTCACAATAGATAGATAGATAGATAGATAGATAGATAGATAGATAGATAGATCAAGTAGGATTGACTAGTGAGTTATATCCTCACTGTGTGCTCTATACCTTCGATCGTGTGTCACATCTAAGCTACGCTTACTAAATCGCTATTTACTAGACACTTTCAGATAGGGATAATGATTAGAAAACTAGAGCAATTACGACCTAGTAGTGAGATCGATCCTCACTGAGTGTTCCATACTTGCGGCTTTGTGCCACATCTAAGCTACGCTTAGTAAATCACTTGATAGATAGATAGATAGATAGATAGATAGATAGATAGATAGATAGATGAGACAGATATTAATAGAATTAGATAGATAGATAGATAGATAGATAGATAGATAGATAGATAGATAGATAGATAGATAGATAGATAATTCTTATCCGTTGTATTATTAATGCCCCCCATTTTAAAATGGCTAGACGCTAGTTGCGACATGTTCAAAATTCCTCGAAAGTTGAGCCCTTGGCTTCATTTATCGTCATTGTGCGGATTAGCTAGACTTTTTCATCTGTTTAGGTTCAGGACCAGAAATTTATAGGAAAAAAAGATCGCGTTAATAATTCCTATAAGGTTACAAGACTGACATTTACGTACACCGCAGGTACGTAGGTTATTATGAAAAACTATATAAATATAGAGATAGTTTGATCTTTGCAATATCAAAAGTGGCTAAGATGCACTTCATTGTTTACTCTTTCTTTCTCATAAACCGAATGACATTATGAAATTTTTAATCTTCCCACGTCGTCAAAGATAAAATAAGGGAGGTTTAGTTAACGCCCTGCACCCTGATATTAGACCTGGGACTGAATTAATCGAACGAAACCCCTAAAATTGCCGAAACCGCACCCAAAATTTTATGAATGAAGTCATTAGATATATTACCATCCACTTCACATCAATATTTTGGTCTGAGGTCAATTATGGAACATGGGAATTCATTATTACGAGTTTGACTTATTTTAATATCAAGAAAACACTAAAATGCGGGAATCAGTTGCTCTGAATTTAAAAAAATTTCCCCACACCCAAACCTGAAGAGAAATATAATCAACAATCGTAATCCAAAGAACATATAACGTTTTTGTCAATCTCTTGGGATCGAACCCAAGTTTCATAAGTAATTAATTGAAATAACAGCTATATCAGAAAAGGCCGTTCTACTAACGAATAAAGGAAAAAGTACGTATATTGTTACAAAGTAACTAGATACCGAAAATGTAAGCGCATTCCTTGTTATATAGTGAGTTGCATGCAGGCCAGTAAAAAAATAATTTGATTGTCGACTAGTGTTCAAGAAATACGTTTTGCGCCAAAATATGGTATAAAAGCAACAAATATATACGGAACAGCAATGTCAATTGTAGAATGATTTATTAAATGTGTGGAAAAAGTTTCCAGAGTAAAGAAAAAAGAAAAAAAATTCTTATTCAGTTTCTAAGTTTCTGACAAGTGGACACCGTTAACTTCTGTTCGTATCTCATAAAGATGCTCTAAAAATTCCTTTTTAACAATAGTTCATAATAATTAACGAAAAAGATAATTTCCACTTTTTTTCTATAAATTTTAATTAATAATGGCTCCACTAACACGCTAAAAACTTAGCATACCATGATGAAAAAATGCTCAAACTTAACAAAAACGAACTTTTATCGTCAAAATGTTTATGTTGTTACTAAGGGGAAAGACCAGAGGATGTTTTGATTATTAAATTATATTTTTAAAGATTTTTTGGAAAATCGTCATTTTTTTTTCTTTTTGCGTCAGATTTAGTATACAAACTTTAGCATCTTTTTCATCACATTAATTTGGAAATTTTGCAAAAACCAAGGTTGGATTTTAATGAAACTTTCAGAACTTATTCAGAAATGAATGAAATTATTTTGAGAATGTTTTTTAGAAAATTTTGGTAAAAATATTATTTACATCTGTTACCCTGCCACCACCACTTATTTAATTTTATGAAATTCCGAGAAATAAAATTTGGACCCGCTAAATGCTTATATTAGTTAAAAGCAGAACTCCTTGGAGAATTTAAATCATAAATTTCCTTTTGTAAAACAGGACCCCAATTTACGGAAATATGCTGTGAATCGTAAATTGAAAAATGCAATAAAACTAAGATATTATTTAATTAGAAAAACTTAATTGCTTTTATGAATAAAATATATTATGGACATTATTCTATGAATAATGAATTTTTATATGAATTGTTTTCATTTTTTTCATATTTTAATTATAATAATTTATAAAATTTTAAATCTTTTAAAATTCTGCTTAATTTATGCCGGTTGTTTTATTAAAAAAACTATATTCACTAATCATAAATGGAAAAAAGAATTCACAATATATGAAAGATTTTTTTTTTTTTTTTTGCATAGACGTGCCGATTTTTTGTAAATTCCATACACGACATTATCAGAAAATAAGTGCAGTAACTATAGCAAATTTAAAGCCAAAAAGATAAAATAAACATTATGTAAAATATTCAAAATTAAATTTTAAGCTTACTGGGTAATTAAAATTATATTTAAATAGGCGCTCACGTTATATTCCTCTAGTAATTTTACACATATATCCATTGTAGACAAAACTAGATAAACTTCCGCCTGTCAGTCAATCTTTCAACATCTTAAATAAACAGCTATCGCCGTGTTAAAAATGCATTTCTGATATTTTAAAAGTAAATAATATTTGTTTCAGATCAGATTAATTAAAATTGCCATTTTTTAATAAAGAGAATTACATTGTGATGAAAGATGGTGCTAAAATCAGTGATTTTAGCGATTTCAAACAAAAACTCCTTCAGTCAATTTAAATTAATTTTGATATACAGCAAAGTATTTTGCTCATTGGAAATATTATATTTAATCTATTAGCTAGAAATTAAAACTAAAGTAAAATCTTCAAGAATTTTTTTTTTTAATTCATTTTAAACCTTATGCATCGCGTTTCTGTGGAGGTACCTATATTTAATATATATATATATATATATATATATATATATGGTAATCCGGTGGTATAATCCAGGCGAGTCCTATTAACACAACATAGAATTTGAAATATGTTAAAACTGACTCACAAAAGAGCGCTCAATGTTTATTTTCATTAAACTGTGCAAATTTTCTTTACAATTGGAATTAAGATCCCACTACAAACTGATACCATATACAGTTTGAAAAATTCTGCGAATTTTAAAATTAAAATTCGTAGGTGAAAATGGTAATTACATAAAGAGTTTGAATTGTAAAGAGTATATATATATATATTTTATATATATATATATATATATATATATATATATACACATTAAACTACTAATAATAATAATAAAGGTATTCCGATAAAAACAAAAACACTGTCGACCAGTGTATTTCTAGAGGATAGCACTTTTAAGGTAAGTAGTCTTTGTAAGTAAAGTGTCTAATATTAAGAAATAGAGCGTTGGCAGTATACAAGTAAATTAAAAACCTTCCCGGTACAAAGTTTTGTAGAAATGGTATCCACTGTCAATTCTCCCTGTGCCGCGCCAGGAAATTTTTCTCACCGAAATCGATCCTCCAGATCTACAAATCAACAATTCGAACATGGGAGTATTGCTGCCATAACTGTTTTGGGGTTCTTGAATCTCCAGAGGCGGATATGCAATATAATTGGCCCTGGGCATCTCGTCTACAGTCGCTCTCTCACTGTAAATAAGAAAGCAAATTAAATGGTCCACTTCACACCAGAAGGAAGAATGGCAATTAGTATTTACGATATATATATATATATATATATATATATATATATATATATATATATATATATATATATAATCCACAGACAGACTGTTTTGCTGTATGCCAGCTCATCAGTGTGACTAGACATTCGATTGTCTCAAGCCAGGAAATTTGGCATCAGTCGGAGATTTTTCTCGGCAGAGAAAGGTTAATTTTACGTATTTATTTTGAATAACCATGCCAGTGACTCAAGAGTTCGATTCATAGAAGAGCTTTGCATTATCAGCAGTAGCAGTCACTGTTTAAAATTCGCGCTTTCTCTCTAGGATGCTCGACCGAAATTTATTTTTTGTTATATTGTCATCCACAGACTGTTTCGCTGTATCACAGCTCATGAGTAAAACTTGAGACCAAGTATTCAAAGTATTTGAATACAAAAAACGACACGTCTACATAATCCGAAATCTTGATAAAGACCAGTGGTTGACAGTTCTCGACCAAAATGTTTGGATAATATCTATATTCATTGGATATATATACGATATTGGTTCATAAATACGATATCTTGTCCATAAACAATAAAAAGTAATTTTAATATTAAAAATAAACTGTTCTTGTTTGTCGTTTTAATAAAACCAGATTTAAATATATATATATATATGTGTGAGAGAGAGAGAGAGAGAAGGGGCGGGAGTGTCTGCGTGTGTGCAGACTCTCGATTACAACGTAAAACGGCTCAACAATTCAGCGCTTAAAAACCGCCAGATTACCTACACAGATCATTTAATTATAGTCATGAAGGCTTGTGTAAAACCGAAAAAACTGATAAAATAAATTGGTGCACAGTGTGCTAAAGTCTCTAAACAGCCTCCTCAGGTTTTGAATTCAGAGTTGTATTTCACCTAAAGATGCTCTAAAAGCCAAATCTGCCTTTGCAACACACACACATTTTAACAATATCGTTCTTTCAAGTAATGTCAGTTTCTTTCTTAACTTTTGAAAAATGTGGAAATATAATTTGGTTAAGTTAATGTGATATATTTTTATATATATATATATATATATATATATATATATATAATATATATATATATATATATATATATATATATATATATATTGTGTGTGTGTGTGTGTGTGTGTGTGATTACTCGTATTCGAGGATACCTGTCTACTAGGCGCTTGCTCAAAGAGTGGTTAGAACGTTCGCATACTGACCATGAGACCGGGTTCGAATCTCACCATGGTCGATTTGTCAAAAAATCGGTCTGAAGGGGTCAAAGCACTGTTAAAGTGTCTGAAAACCATACCACAACTTTTATCGTCAAAAAACGGAGCCCTTTATCGATAGCTCTACTAAGGGTCACAAGTCATAGGCCAGGGGTCGAGCGGCTGGCCTTTGTTCAAATTTTGATTATATATAATTGGTGTGGCAAAATTTTTTTAATTCTTTTTATTGTTGCAAAGATTCAAGTCAGACTACCCATTTTGTCTATATTGAAAAAGTCTTCAATGAACACGTGGGCGTCTTGTTTTTTGTCTGATTTTTCTCTGTTGAATAAGGTGGTCGACGGGTCCTAGGGAACTGGTGAAAGACAATTGGAGGTTGGGTGATAGTTAAAGCAATATTTTAGGAAACTGGATCCCAATTCTCATTTTTGTTGTGTAGCCCTTTTATAGCAAGTCCTCTTTTTGTTGTTTAAAAGCATGGAAAACATTCACTGTTGTCTTGGTCATCCCCAGGTTTCAATCATATAGGACATGTTGAACCAATAGATCTATGTTTGGGCTTTTCTAGGGCACATAGAAGAAAAACCAATCGGTAATTGTATATATATATATATATATATATATATATATATATATATATATATATATATATATATGAGAGATAGTGTGTGTAAGAGAGAGAGAAAGAGAGAAAGAAAGAAATATTTTGAATGCTTTCAGAATTAACATCGCAAAAAAATCGATTTATTCCGAAATAAATTCTGCGAAGTGATTATTTTTATTCTATTTTGTGAAGTTCTTTGTTTTTATAATAATTTTATATATATATATATATATATATATATATATATATCGGAGAGAAAACATATTATGGTCCAAAGATCGCTTGATGTGTCAAACTGAGACAACAGATAGTGTTGAATGTTAATTCCAATGTAATTTATATATAAAAAAAAACATGCGAGAACATACATACGGACTCAAACACAACACACATATATATATACATACATATATATATATATATATATATATATATATATATATATATAAAATTTGAAAAAGTTCTAATTTGACGCGTTTCTTCGATGAACCGGAGTTTAAAAAATCAACGGATGACGCGGGTTCCTTTTTAATTTTCAAAATTGTTTTTTATATATTTACTATTCCGTCGGATTCTCATTCAAATTTACAAATTTAAGAGAAGCAGTTTAAAAAATGATAGGATTTAAAAAATTTTGTTACTAATAACTGAAACGGGGGAAAGTCTTGAACAAAACATGAACTTCGAACAGTTTATTCTTTATTTTAATTATGTTTGTTTTGCAAAATATAAAATATGTTTAAATTTTACTAGATCTTGTCAGATGAATTTTAGCTAAACGTTTGTTTGCATATATATATGTCCCAAAGGAAAATTGGCTCCCTGTGCCGCGCCAGGAAATTTTTCTCCCAGAATCGATCCTTCAAATCTACAAATCAACCATTCGCCCTTGCATGGAGTATTGCTGCCATATATGGTCTGGAGCTCCTTCTGTTTGTCTTAGGGTTCTTGATAAGATCCAGAGACGGATATACAATATAATTGGCCCTGATCTGACATCTCGTCTGCAGTCGCTCTCTCACAGACGTGCTGTCGCCTCTCTCTGTCTTTTTTACGAATACTTTCATGGTAATTGCTCCGAGGAGCTGCATTCGCTGGTTCCCAGACTTCATGAGTTCAAGCGCCCTACGAGGCTGGCATCACCCCTTCACTGTCGAAACTCCTAAATGTAGCCGTCTCTTCTACTCCAATAGCTTCATGTCTCGCACCTCTCGCCTGTGGAACTCCCTTCCCTATTCCATTTTCCCTGAGAGCTATAATCCCCAGCTATTCAAGTGTAATGTTAATCGACATCTTCAGTTGCCTTGATCTATCCACTACCCTTCTCCTCATACCCTCTTCTATCACTCCTATCTGGTCTTGCTCTATATTTTCTGTAACCCCTTGCGTCTTAGTGGCTTCCCGCCTTGCTTGGGGTGAAATACTTAAAAAAAATTGAAGTTACAGATATCATATATTACTTCAAATGAATTATGGCTCACGAAGTTGGGTGATGTGACACGTCCAGCCAGGTGCTAGACAACATTATGGAAGTTTTGGATCGAATAGGTAGCCGTTCGATCTGGAGTCTGCTCCCTCTTACATTCTATGTAATTCAATATTGACGAATGAGAGTTTCCATGATAATGTCACCTTAGATTTAGACTTTCTTGTTCCCTTGGACTACTTATCTGTTGTCGAGATGGGGACCAACCAGTGCTTTCAAAATACCAAAGACATGTTGAAAGCAGCCATTGTGGATGCGGTAGCCAACTTGAATGAGAAACATCTAACCCGGCCATGTTCTCACTTCCAGACGAGGTCGTCTCACGATGCCGATTTCTGTTTTATTGAATAAACTCTTTCCGTCTTTCTAGGTTGAACATGTGTACACATTTGTTTAGAGAGACATTTTTCTCTTGAATATCTTTGCTTTTCACTATTTATAATTTGTTCTCATTTATCTGTAGATAGATAGATCTTATCCAGTGTTTTTCTCTGCTCGGTTTTATTAATGTTCCCATTTTAAAATGGCTAGATGCTGATTGTGACATGTTCCACATTCCTTGAAAGTTTAACCTTTAACTTCATTTATCGTCATTGTGCGGATTAGCGAGACTTTTTCCATCTCTAGATTCAGGGCCAGATTTGTATAGGAAAGAGAGATCGCGTTAATAATTTCCTATAAGGAATTATTAACGCGGAGGCGAAGAGTTGATAGTAAGCGACATTTTTGTTACCTCAAATACTGCTTGTGTAATTCCGAATAATTCACATCTAAGAAAAGCCTGACTAAAATATTCTATACTACGACAGAATGAATTAAAAGAAGAAAAAAAAATGAAATTAGTAGATACATTTCCCGTGGAATAACAGCTGACCTGTTTGAAAACAGAGGAAGAAAATCTGCCCGCGGGAAAATATCAAAACTATGTTTTGAATATTTTCGTAACACAAACAAAATAACGGCACCAGAACTGATCTCATTCTGCGGAAATGGTTCGTTACTTTCGCCACAAGCATTAAATTGCATTAAATAAGCTCGAAGATAAGTTTGCTCTTCCAGACAAAATTATAAAAAAAAAAAAAGTTGTCCACCACTTTGGAGCTTACAACAATGATGTTTTTCAGTGTCTTTATAATTGTTTTGGACATACTTTTCAAAGAAACGGGATAACTGGAAAAAAATTATAATTTTTTTTTCTTTTAAATAATTTTCAATAGTGAAACGCTTTGTCCCAGAATGCACACAGCCTAACCTAAGGAGTGGGGGATATTTCCTGAATATTTAATAAAAAGTAGTGTTAGAATAAAAATATTCCGGGTGGATTTTTTTTTTCTCAACAAAAACAATCGTCCTGATCCGTCCATTTAAAAACTAAAACTTCCAACCAATCCTGATACGAGCTTCACATTGTCTTACGTATGATAATTTGCCGACAAAAATATATCTATTTGTATTATCTAAAAACAAGTGTTTCGAGGAGAGAAATACAAATGAGCTTTTTCTATGTTGTGATGGATGAGCTCTCCGAGGTGGGGGGTGCTTTGGAAGATTTATTGTGGCCCCTGCCATTTTTTCAGCACTGTTTTATGGCCATCAGCCATTTTTTAAATTATTTTTAAACTGACGTTACATTGTCAGTTATCAACTAATAATATACATCGTGTGTCTGCATTGGCCGGTGCAACGTACTACGCAGGAACACCTGACGAGATTGGATCCCCAGTACTTTTTTACCTTTTTTTCTACCTAAGTTATATTGTCAATCATCAACTATAATAACCGACAGGGACGTGCTTACTACCCAGAACCTCTCAACCGCGTGGGGGGCACCATCCCTACTAGGGAGGAGTGGGGGCAGAAGTGCTAATTTCAGTAGTGCTTATTTTTTTAAATTGTAATTTTCTTTCTGAAGAGTTCTTTTAAATCAATTAAGAGTGTAATATATCTTGGTAAAATCAGTTTTTATTCCGAGATCATCCACTAAGGAGGATCTCTGATTTTTTTTTTTTTTTTTTTTTACTAATAGTACTACTAACCAGAAGTCCACGGCTAATAACTAAAATAAAATTTCTAGTTCCTATTTTTTACGTTTCTAGAAAGATAAAAACGAGAAAATGATCGCTTAAAAAATAAAAATGTTCAAATATTTCAACGCATGAAAAAAATACCCGAAAACTGAAATACTGTTTTTAAAACAAATTTTTAAGGCAATCCCGTTTGTGTTGTGTTGGAATGTTTGTAAAACTTTTTTCAGCGGAGATGCGTCGGCGATTAATCTTTATGAAAATGTAAAAATTTGTGACTTAAACATTTTTTCGAGTAAAATTTAGCCATGAAAATATTGGTGGTTATTACAAAAAGAATAACATTTTCTCAGTTTTTGGGGATTTTTTTTCAATAAAAAACTATTCATTATAAAAGTAAATAATTAATGAATATGTACCGAAATTTTTTTTTTTTGGTAATTTAAAAAAGCGCCCCCCACAATTTTTATTCATAGGTTTGTGGCCCCCAAGTTGGGAAATCTTTAAAGTCGACATGTAGTAGAGAGGAAGATCCGTATCAAAGTTTCACGATGAGAAAGGGCGTCTGAGACCCTAGTACCGGCCCTGTAGTGAGTTACCAAGCATAGGTTAATTGTGGTACAAGGCCACAAGTATAAAGCACCCAGTGACGGTTGAACTCACTAATAAGTTGTAATCGATTTAGAGAGGCAAGTTTGCTAGCCATTGCATTACATTGAAGTTCCCAACCTTCCTATCTACTCATCTATCTCCTTTGTACTTTTTCTTTATCCATTATGGTTATTATCTATTCAGCATGTACTTTATCTTCTTTTCTTTTTTGTTTGTCTGTACATGATATTCTTTTTTTTTACAATAATCACTGTATACAAGGCCCAAAAGCCACCCAAGATAGAGAGTTATAGAGTAAGAGCCATAGTTTATAGGGATATGTGGGGAAGATTAACCCTAGACTTGAACAGGCTAAGATTGTGGTGATTGGGGATGCATCTTCTTGAGAGTCGCTTCCACAGATCAGTGATTAAATTCAATGAAAAATAGTTTATACATATTATAATTTGATTTTATTCGATTAAAGTATCATTTTTAATTGAATTTAGAATATAATTTACAAAAACAAGATTACAGTTATAATAGATAAGGAAAAAGTATTATGGAAATGGAATGAATACATAAGAGTAGGTACCTTCACGAAATCGCTAAAAAAATCAGCATACCATGATGAAAACATGCTTCAAACGTAATGAAAATATAGTTTTATCGTCAAAATCTTTGTTATTATTAAGAGGAAAGATCAAAGTATTTTTTGAATATTTAACTAAATTGTTTAATCCTTTTTAGAACATTGGAAATTTTGATTAAAAAAAAACCTTGTTTTACTTGCGTACTAACTTTTAGCGTAGCAAATTTTAACCTCTTTCTGCGGTGACTGACACATTAATTTGGAAATTCTTGTAAAATTCAAATAATTGTCAGATTTTAATGAAATTTTCAGGACTTATTCACAAAAAAATTTAATTATTTTTAAAAGAATTTTATTAGAAAATCTTGGTATTTGTTTTTTTTTTTTGTTTGTTTGTTTTGTTTTTTTTATATGTTTCACACCCTTACTTGAGAAATTCAACGTGATAACTTTTAGTGACTATATTAGTTAAAAGCATAATTTTTTGAAGAATTTAAATCACCGAATTTTTTTTTTTTTTTTTTTTTGCAAAATAGGACCCCGTCTTACCAAAAATCTGTTCGGAATCAAAAAAATAAAAAACTCAGAAAAACTAAGAGATTATTTAATTAGAGAAGCTTCTAATTGTTTTTATGAATAATATATATTAAATACAATATTGTCTGTCGAAAAAACTTTTCGATGAAAAATGAATTTTTACAAGATTTATTTTCATTTTAACAATTTTAAATTAAATAATTTATAAAGATTTTAAATCTTTTAAAGTTCACTTTCAATGTGGTAATTCTTAGGGAATATTGTTATTAAGTAAACTTATATTTACTAATCATATATTGTAAAGCTTATTACAATCTGATGACCCCCGAATATTTTTTAAAAAAATTATATTTGTTTTTGCATGTGCGATTACGTGCAGAATTTCTAAGTATGGATGTTCAAACCGATAAATCTATCATTAAAAGGTCGCGTGTTTTAAGGGTTGTCCCCCACCCCTTATGGGACAAAAACCACATATAAACTTTATTGTCTGGTCCACCATACTTAACTATGAACACGTTCGGTGGTCATTCGGCTGTCAATAAATCGATTAACACGTCAGAAAAACAAAACTCCGTGATAATTAAATGCTTGCATACAACATTTTATGCTATAAGTAATATTTGTTTTAGATCAGATTCATTTAACTTTAAATTTGATTTCCTCAAATAACTTGTCAGAAATATATACTTGAGTTTCCAAGATTTTTAAAACCGAGAATTAACTTTTGTTTACAAATATGTCAAAATGACCTTTTTTCTGTTTGAAATACACCACAGAGTATTTTGCTGACTTGAAATAGTAAATTTTAAATCCTTTAGCTTTCAATTAAAGCTAAAATAAAGTCTTCAAGAAAGCTTTTGCATTTTTAAAAAATCATTTTAAACCTTACGTATACCGAATTAGTGGAGAGTTGATTGATTTGTTTTGTTGTTTTTTTACGGTTTATTAACCCATTGCGTGTTATTTTAAAGCTGAAATATATTTCAGATTATAAAACACAACTGATTGTATCCAGTGGCCCCCATCTAAATCCCGACTGCTTCGACATTGTTTAACTTCAGTGATTGAACTAGAACCTGTGTTTTCAATGTGATTTAACCTTAAGCGAATATATACAAGAGCTCTTCAATGCCAATAATAAAAATGTATATGTAAAATTGAGGAATGACCCCAAAAACTTTGCATTAGAAACTTTCAGAGTACTGTAATCATTTTCTTAGCTTTTTCTTTAAATTTATGTATTCTTTTTTTTTAAATTAACAGAAGAATTTTATTTGCTCTTTGCTTTGTCTTGTATCGGCTCGGATAAAGGAAAGGATTACAAGCCTCTCTCTCTCTCTCTCTCTCTCTCTCTATCTATCTATCTATCTATCTATCTCTATGCCATGTTTCTCGAGAGTGTGGGGATTATGGTTCTCCACATCTTCCTTTCTTTTGTCATTCTCAATAATACTTACTCCTTTATGACTCCCTTTCGCTTTGTGGTACTTATTCCACCATTCATTAGCTCAAACTTACCAAGTAGTTTACCCGATGCTTTTCGTTGCGTCTCTGGTTTTCGAGGTGTCATATGAGTGTTAACTTTTCCAAGCCTTCTTTCCTCTTGAGCTTCAAAAATTTTTTATCTGTTACTTTCTTATTGTTAGCGGCAGATCTTTGCAGTTATTTTACTCCTTAAAACTTCCTCATTTATCACACGCTTCGTTCTGCGGTATTTTCGGTAGAACCACATCTCGTTCGCGTTTATCATTTAATAATCTTTTTATCTGTGACGGAATTTTCAATATTCACTACCATTTAGGATATGAGATATCACACTGCAGTTCATCACACTTTTCTTGGTTTCTAAGGACGTTTTTCGATCCCTTAATTTCTTACTTATTTTCTGAAAGGTACCTTTTGCTAATCCCTATACACCTTCGGATTTCTGTGTTACACTTCCGTCGTCTGTTACTACACTTGATTTCAGCCAATCCATTCTCCTGCCTTCTACTCACAAGAATCCTTTTTTTCACGTTTATAAACCTACCATTTATTCGTGCATTGAATATTGCCGCCTGTCATATATCTCGATATCTTCAGAAATGACAAGAAATGATCTGTAATGTTATCATTTCTGACCTGGCATCTGACGTGGCTTGCTCTGTACTTTCTATAAATATATACATGGCAGTTGTCCTAATGAGCTTTCTTCCTTTGTAACTCGACCGCATGAAGTTAAGCGTACTGCTACATTATCAAGTAGGTCCCATCATTTAACTGTTGAAATAGATAGCTATAACCGTAAGATCTATTCTACTAGTTTCTTCTTTCGTACTTCTTGCCTGTGGAACTCTCTTCCAGTTTCTTGCTTTCCTGCCACCTAAGATCTTTAAAAATTTAAATGTAACATCAATCACAATTTTGTTTTCCCCAATTCCTGTTCTTTTATTGTTCTTTCTCCTCACTAAAGTCTTCTCTTTTTCTTTCACTTTCAGTAACCCCCTTACGTCTTTGTGGTATTATCGCCTTGCTTGGGGTGAAATGATTAAAAAAAAAACACTACCTGCCTAACTGAATTTCCGCGCCTAGGGGTACATAACATATACATATCGTGAATAGTAATTTACTAAACGTAGCACAGATGCAGCACAGGGCCGAAATTACAGAGCGCCTAGTGAGGATCGAACGCACTACTCAGTCGTAAAGCGAGACAAGCTTACTAACCATTACACCACGTCAAAGTGCTCATGCGTATATTCGAATAGATGACCATCTAAAAACATTGGTCTAAAACAAGAAAATTCCATACTTATTACAGCGAGCAAAATTTATATTTGAAGCTTGTTTGCAAAAACAAATATCATATTTCAGGAATTATTAGAATAAGATATTTCTTTACTTCTTTTTTTATACACTTGGATCAAGCTATGCCTTATACAAGGCTGTATTTATGGAACGCGTGTTGCAGATCGACACTCTCGCATTTTTAGTTTAGTCTTGATTATAGTCAATAAATGATATCTATTTCTTCTTATGCATGATTTCTACCAAGAAATATGTTTTCAAGTGTTTAATAAATTTCCTATAATTTTTTTAATTTTGTCAGATATTAGTCTCTGAAATAATTTTCGTAATTTTCGAAATATAATAAATTTTGATGCTACATTTTCATCGATGTTTAATAAGCTTAGTTTCGAAAACCATGTGAGCCTGGAAAATTAGCATTCGAAATCCTGGCTTTTACCTAGTGCTTAAACACTGACCAGTGGTAAATTTATAACCTCAAAACAGGCTACTTTTCTTTGTATAACACACGCAATTCAACCTCAAATGCAAAACACTGTTTTGTATACCTGTCTTATTATTTAGTGAAAATGTGTGCATTAATTATGAAAAATGTATTTCGAAACGACTTTATTTGTCTCAAGCATCAATTTTGTATGTAGAAAATGAAGCAGGAATAACAAAAATCTTATATCCTTTTCTTACGTGCATGGTTATTTCAATGTTTCATTTTTTACACTATCGAAGACATTTCCATATTTAGATAATATTACTGTGGGATTATCCCACCTTGTCTCCTAATAGACTTCGCTCAACACCCGCTTGATGGCGTGGCAATCAATGGTATAAAAGTAAAGGAATCACTTTTTTTTTTTCTCGCCCAAAGAATGCGATAGGTACAAGCTGTTGGCTAGTTTTCCTCCGGGGAGACACTCTCCAAGCAACCCAACTTTCACCAAACCACATGGCGCGCCCGCGCACAGACACACACCCACACACGCACGCACGCACACATACACACACAAACACACGCACGCACACACACACGCACGTATTACATTAATCACATAAATGATTTTCTTCGATTTTCTTTTATTTTATTTCTTTATTTTAACTATATATAACCACGCAAATATAATTATTTCCTCTTCTAAGCCATGTTATTTTATGCAAATATATACAGGCGGTAGCCGAATGGCTAAAACGTTCAACTTTCCGATCATGTGACCCAGGTTTGAATTTCACCACAGTCGATTTATTATTTTTTTGCTATCAGCAATCCCAATGTGCGGCACCTTTGGAAAGTGCCTGAAAACCATAGCACAATTTGACCCAAGCATTGTGAGTGAAATTAAGTAGACGTAACTGTTCAGAAGCCGTCGATCATTATACAAGCACAAAGTTACAAGTCATCGTGACAGAGTGTATGAGCGTTCTGGCTTTGTTCAAATTGCTGATAATGCCAGAAACTGTAACTAAGGTCGCTCAGCATAGTTGCAGTATAAACCACAGGTGGACTCTGAGTGGGTTGAACAAACTCAAACGTGCCTGAGAAGGAATATATAACGGGGGGGGGGGGTCTAACCACCCTAGCCGACGTCTGTGCTCGGAAAACGAGTAAGCGGGTTATTATAAATGTATATAAAATCCTTCACGTTTTGAATTCATTTGTTTTCAAAGTTTGCCACCTCAGCTGTAACAAGTTGTGACACTTCGCTACATTACTATTCTCTATAAATATAAGGTGCAAAATCAGCACAAGTGCTCTGTGCTTATCTAAGTAAACAGTTCCGATGACCGTACGTGAGGCAAGTCACAACAAGTAACTGCTTGCAAATTCAATATTTAGGTTGCTACTCTTGTTTCGGGAATTATGACTAATTTGCACGTCAAAGTGCCTACGCCAGTAATGACCTTCACGTTAGTTGATTATATCGATGTAAAGCTGTTATTACAGTCTGATCACGTGATAAAGAAAATGATTTAATCATCTGGGAATGAACGAAGAGGGTTCCAATTAATTATTTATTAAATAGTGTCTATTATGTCTATTGGCCTGCGTATTCGAGAAATCTTAGTAAAGGAAATGTTTCATTCGGCAGGGATAGAATGAACACATTTCTTTTTTTTTTTTACTATAATTTCTCTATAATAACATTTGAAGTAATATATATATATATATATATATATATATATATATATATATATATATATATATATAATTCCAGAGTTACAACGGATAAATTTAAATTTTAAAATAATTATAACAGATACCGTTCACGCGTGTTTTTAAAAATCACCATCACAACGATCACCGGTACAATAAGTTTGTCGTTGTAATTCACCCCTGAGGATGATCTTGGATGAGGTCGAAAGTACTTGGATAAGAAAATATTACGCTCCCTTCCTTGATGAATTTTATCTTAACACCAAGAAACTGGTTAGAGAATTAGAAAGGATTATTATAAAAGTAAATAGACATAATTTGTCTATAGTATTCAATGAAAAATGTTTGAACGATATGTTGCCTATATATATATATATATATATATATATATATATATATATAAATTCCCAAGAGGATAGAATCCAGGTAGAACTCAATGTCCAGGACAGAGTGCGAATATAATATAAAAGGCTCAAACACTAATATTCCATGGTTATAATTTATTACATTGGAATCGTAATCACGTTCCAATTCATCAGACCTACAAATTTGTAGGTCCGATGAATTGAACGTGATTACAATTCCAATGTAATAAATTATAACCATGGAATATTAGTGTTTGAGCCTTTTTAATATATATATATATATATATATATATATATATATATATATATATATATATATATATATATATAAAACCTTAATAATCAAAAAAGATTATAATATGAAAACAATAAAAGCGCTCAATGTTTAACAACGCAATCTAAGAATGTATTTAAAACAAATATTTTGGCTTTCGCCTATGGTTCCTTAAGCTTGTAAGTACCAGAATGTTGTCAGATAACTGATATGGAAAAATAAATTTAATACTTTATTGGGCTCATATTCAAGGAGAAATTGATACTCATCTTCCTGTAAGTATATAAGCATAAAGCTACACACGGCCTGTTTTTTTTTTTCCAGTATGAAAACTTTATCGTATTTTGCGGACTGAGAGCAATTAACAAATGGCCAATTTTTATTGTAATAATCTCATTTTTTTTTTTACTCTGATCTGTGCCAATTTTGTCAACATATAAACTTAGAATTTTATATTTTAGTGTTAACTCACTATCATGTTATGTAAACAAATTAATATATATCAGGAACTTGCCTGCGAGCTGCGAAAATTTATGAACATGACGGTCATGCTTATGATAATCGGACCACTGGAAACAGTTCCAGGATCCCTGCGAAGTGATTCGGACAGTTAGAGATAGGATGATGACTTGAGAATAGTAGATCAGGCTCGGTTCGTACTGCACTCGGACCACTGCATGAGAACCTTGGGCAATGCTTTGTAACTCTCGCTATCGTATCAACAATCTTCTTTTTTTTTTGTGGGAGGGGGTTACCGACATTTATATATGTTTTAAATTAAACTAAGCTCAACTGACTATTACTGACTATTAAAGGATGAAAATTTTCGTGGATTATGACGTCATTCTGGTGGCTTTTTATTCGTCCAAATCCGTGAATTTGTTTTGCTCTTGCTAAGTCTCGAAAAAACACAATATAAAATATAAATTAATTATTTTTATCCTTAATGTTGGATGTGTTAAAATTGTTCAACTTTTTAACAAGAAAAATTCAAGTTGATGTTAAAAATTGCCACAAGACATTGTTGATTTATTTAAGATGGAATGATCTATGTCTCTAATTTGTATTTAGATACAGTGTATTTATTTTCAATTTTTCGAGTTGAATTGTTCACATATATCGCATATGATGCATTATTGTACGTAAAATTAGGTTAAATTAAATTTGTATTTTATATGAGTACTACCTTATGAAAATTTAGATGTAGTAGAATGGGGCCCCGTCTCATAGACTCGGATGGGGGGGGCATATCATAGATTCGGGGTGGGGTACGAGATCCTTGCATCGACCCTGTATAACGATCGAGAGAGTGCTAAAGATTTTATAAGACAAACTGTTTATCTGATCGCCAGCATTGTCCACCAGAGACTTCTCATGTGAAAACCAAAACTTCAATGAAACAGTTTAGGAATATGCAGGTTATGGTTGTATTCATAATAAATAAATAAATTAGGTTTAAGGTGTGCGGGTCGTATAATGGATAGCAGCTCAGAATAAGAAATCGGATAGCCGAGTTCGAATTTCAGTCGATTTCGTTACATTCACTTACATGCAAATACCCTTGGGAAAGGTATGTATCCATCTGTTCATTTGGTTAAATAGTAGGGTAGACCCGATTGTTTTTGCTTGGTTGGCAACCGGCCTGGGAGAAAGACAATTCTGAAACAGTATGTTGCTCTGACAAAGCACATACTATGAAATATGTCGGCCACAGAAAAACTGGGGCCTACGATGATATCGAAAAGGTTATTAGGGATTTAAGGATACTTTTTGTCTCTTAGCAATAATCATCTGAAGCCGTGTATGCATATTAAAATGTATGAAATAAAAGAAGTGTACCTATCATTAATGACATGCTTGAAACAGTCAGAAAGAAGCTTTAAAGTAGATTAGAAGTATTGAAAATTCGGGGAGGAGGGTTGAAATCATCCAAATTACAGCATTACTAGAATACTGTGGAAAGTCTTGGGGTATTGAGGTGTATTTTTGTCATTTAATCTTTAATGGAAACCACCAGATACTGTTGTTTTGAAAACTCAAGTAGTAGAAAATAGCTAGTCAATAACTAGTACGAACATCTGTCAGAACCAGTAATATGAAGTAGGAAATGTTACAGAGTTATGGGACTTTGCTGCAAATAATGTTAGGAGCATTAAGACAGACAAACTAAATATAATTTACAGAAGAAA
>CAHIKZ030004644.1:692500-775000 GCA_903632075.3 Acanthosepion pharaonis | reverse complement strand
AAATAAATTTATTATTTTATGTAATTACCTGACACTAATTAAGACAGACAGGAAGCTTATGACCGTTAGATAGATAGATAGATAGATAGATAGATAGATAGATAGATAGATAGATAGATAGATTTAATCATGCATACATACAAACATAAATACATACATACATGCAGGCATGCAAATGTATCTATTGCAATTTTATAAGTGCGCAGTGTACTAATTGGCATGGGGTTAGGAAGACTCAGAGTGTGCTGCAATAATCTTCCAAGCACAGGGGCGTGCATGAGCCGAGAAGCAAATTTTGCAATTCTGGCTTTCTTTCACGTCGGCTCGAATACGATCACAAACAACGAAGCATTCTTAGAGTGGATGCAAATTTACAACCAACCGTTTCAGCCACCATGTGAAGACGCACTCTTTTCTTATGTGCGTGCACCTACAAGCACGTTTTACTTTTTACTTTTTTAGTTAGTGCATTTATTTTTATGTCTAGCTACACCATTTAGTGTACAAGTTTTTAAAGCAAAACAAGATTCACTTGCTGAGATTAAAATAAAAACTATCTAATGCCGAATTTAAGCAATGTCAAACTTGGTTAGTATAATAAATAGGTAACTGCATAGGAATATCAAATAATGCAAGTGCTGGAGCAGCTTATAGCCTTGTGCCAGACCATGCAATTCTTAAATAAAGAGGAAATAGAAAAAGAAAACAGCCCACAGCGCGCGTGCTATGTAACCGCGCATGCGTATTGCGGACGCCAAGAAGTCGTATATAAATGGAGCAACTGGCAACAGCTCCCCTTTAGTTAGCGGTTAGCAGTCGTTAGGCTGAGATCATGTATGCACGGCTGCAGTGCAATCCATTTGGACCTGTTCATCTCGTATATCAATATTGTCTTAGTAGCTCCCGTTGCTACCATTTCAAACTAAAATATAATGAATAATACTACTTATTACCATTAGTAGTTGAAGAAGAAATATTACTGTTGGGAGTTGAAGAAAAAAAAATATTGGACTTTTTTTTCATCTATCTACTTAATGTGGTACGTGCGGTTTTTTTTGTGATTTCTTTATTCTCACATAAGGTGAAAAAAAAAACAAGCAAGTTCGGATTTGTTTCTCTTATTGAAAAAAAAAACATTTCTGCTTTCTTCGAAGTTGTTGATTTGTGAATTCTCATTTTTGGACTACAAATTAAGAAGTTAACGACGGCTGTGTTTATTGCTGATGGTAAGTAAAAAAAAAAAAAAAAAAACAGTTTTTCATTGATTTGAAAAAAAATCTTTACCAATTTTTCTTAAATTATTGAATCATTTGTTTTTCAATTTATTTGTAATTTAGCATGGTGATGATTGAAAAATCACAAACTTGTTTGTCTTTAAAAAATCAATTTTTAGCGGATGAGCTTTTTTTAAAATTTAATTTTAATTTGTTTTTTCTTTTTTCTCAAGTTAGAAAGTTTTTCATTCATCTTTTATTTAAAAACAAATTTTTGTAAATCTTTTTTTTTATTTTTCAATGAAAACGTTTTATGATTTAAAAAATTATTCTGAAAAAAATTGTTTGGTTTTACTTCACTCTTTTAAGTTGTAGCAAACAAAATAATTGTATTTCTCAGATCAACAATTTTTTCGTTAAATTATTTTAATTTTCCTTTAGTATTGTGAAAGTTTTTTTTTATTCATTCCAATTAATCTCCAACTAAATGAAGATACATTCTTTCTTTTTTTTTGTATTTATTATTTATGTAGAAATAATAAATTTTAATTTGTAGACATGAATGATGAATGTAATTGTAATAATAATTATTACATCCATGTCTACAAATTAATAAAATTATTATTAGATAATTTCAACTTATTTTCTTGCATTTTTACCCTACAAAATTGAAAAATAATTTTTTTAAATGAGGTTAAATGACCATGTTTTAGTTTGTTTTTTTTTAAGAATTATTTTCTAAATGTAACTTGTTTACATTTATGAAGTCTATGAAAAATTCGTTTGTTAAAAAAAAAAAGTGCCATTCGCGCGATTTTTTTTTTTTTGTGTGTGTGAGATGTTTTAAGTTGGAATGAGATTATTTTGAAAAACAAAGTTACGCATATTAATTTCTTTAAAAAAAAATAGAATAAAAAATCGAACTTAAAGGAAACTTATCCGATAAAGCAAAAAATGAAAAAAAAATTTTTTTTTTTTTAAATTTTAAAATTTTTTACTCATCTTTTAATTCAAAAGACTCATTTTTTTGGTTGTTTTTACAACGAATCAGAAAAAAATGGCTTTCTTTTCTTGTATCAAATGAACTAATAAATTACCGGCTTTAAAATGAGTTGTTACTTAAAAGTTTTAACAACTCATTTTAAAGCCGGTAATTTCATTTCGTTTTAAGTTAAAACGAAATGATGATTCGTTTTTCAAAGACAAGAAGACTAAGAGTTTAATTTGCATGAACTCTCAACAATTACTTATCTGCAAATAAAATCACACAAAAATAAAGATCAATTGAAAATTGAACATTTGAGATTTTGAAGTGAATTTTTCTTGTCTGGCATTAAAAAAAATTGTCTTTGATTTGTTAAAGATGTTTTTAAGTTTAGTTAGTAGTGTTTTGTTTTTTTTCCACCCTCCAGCCTGCAAAGTTTCCGAAGTTTCGATAATCGCTGTTAGACTGATTAAAAAAAATTATTGTCCTTTTTTTTTTCTTGTAAATTAAATCCTTCATGTAAAAAAAAACATTTGGTAAAAGGCCATATTCATTTAGAGAGCGAGAAAAAAAATTACACCAAAATAAAAAAATATTTTCTTTTCTTCTCAATATGATGAAATGAAAATTGAAAATTAATCATGTGGATTGCATATACAAATTTTTTTTTAAAAATTGGCAATTCAGGATAATTAATCGGCATTACCCCGGTATTAAAGGATGCCTCGGCCTTAATAATGGTCACTGTGTTTGATTGATCATTAAGTACACTGAGTGATTGCGATCCTCGCTTGGTATCTCATAGGTTGTGACCCTGTATATAATATCACACCAATATTAAAGTTTAAGAAAGTGTTACTATTGTGTTTAAAGTAAAGATTAAAATTAAAAAGTTTGTTTTTTATAAAAAGAAATGCCCCACTCTTCAGCAATTTCAGAGTTCACTTTCAAAGAAAACTAAAAAAAAACTTGCATTGAATGAACGCTCCCCAATTATTTATTACTTTTTCAAATAAAAAGTAATTTAAGGGTGCTAAACCTTAATAATTCGTTTGTGTCCCAAAAAAGAAATAAAGATGTTGATGGTTGCAATTAATAAATATTATAAAATCCTTCATTTTGATTATAATTTTAGGCATAAAAAGTTGATCCAGAATCTATTCAACTGCATGTTGTAACCGATATTAAAAAAAAAAAAAAAAATCCCGTCCAGTTCCTAAAAACATTGTAAAACATTTTTTTTTGTTTTCTTGTTTATGTATCTCACTTAGGAAAATAATATTGTTGCTAACTAACTAGTGCGTGTATTTTTATCAAATATAAAATTACTTTTTATTAAAAAAAAAAAAAATCAAAACATTGTACAAATTAGAGTTGTTAAGTTTACGCCTCTTCAAAATTGACTCCACTCTCAAAGTTAATGAAACCGAATTGAACGAAACCATCTCTTGGAATACAAACAGGTGTTTTTACAGTTTTTAGAACAACATGGATTTGACATTTTTATTTGCAAGAATAGAATTGTAACCAATGGCAAAAAATTGAAAAGAAAATTAGCGCGTTGAAATGGTGCAAACAAAATATTGATAAAATTGTAAATAAAGTGAAACTAATGAAACGATTCAGTTAATTTATTTCTTTTCGATAGTGAAATTTTAAAGATTTTTTTTAACTATAATGAAGAAAATAGAGAACACTTTAAAAAAATCTGCTACAGCTACACAAATCCGATTGAATCAGTTTTTGTAAAAAAAAAAAATAATAATAATAATAAAGTCTTTTTAAATACAATTGAAATATGTTATTTTCATAAGAACTAAATTCTTTACACAAGCACACAAACACATATCAAACAAAAGTGTTAAAAATATTTGATTTTGAACTGCCGGCAAAAAAAAAGTCATTACAACGTGAGGGGACTGTCGAAACATTTTTTAGCATCAGGTTTCTTTTTCTAATTTTTTAGTCAATTAATTTCATTAAATTGTTTTTACTTTTAATTTAAAATTTTGTTGATTGAGAAAAATTGATTAACAGTTTAACTGCACCTTGTACTATTTGCACAAATACTTAGTTGGACTTGGTTCCTTGAGTTGAAAAAAAAATTATTAGATAGAGATGGTGCTGAAGGCTTCTAAGCCCGACAAAAGTGAAATAAAAATAAAAAAAATAAGCAGATTTTGGGAAGTGGGTTAGGTTGAGAACTTTTCAGCACTTCCTCATAGTAAAATGCTAGTCCTAAACTAAAAACACAACATTCATGATTCTTCTTTTTTTTTTCTTTTTTTTCAAATTTTCAATATTAAATGCTAGTTTCCATGGTTTCACGCATAAAGTAACGTAACGACTAAATAAAACATGTCCTAACAAGATTTGAATCCTTCTACTCAAGTGATTCAATCTTATCTGTTGTGATCTACCTTCTTGCACTTTAGCTTGTCATAAAGAACCAGAAGAAATTGCCCTTGTTCAGTCACTTACAGATTACTTCACGTATCTGTCTCAACTTGATTTCTCTTGACACATCCCAAACAAGTTACATACGATTTCTGCTGCTCAGGTGTTGTCGCACGCACTATATATAATCTTGTTTTCACATGAAAGAATAACATTGAATTGAATCAAATTTTTCATTTAAGCTATAAATTAACAATTTTGAGGAAAAGAAAAAAAATACTATTAGAAAAAAAAATTAGTAAATAACTTTTAGTGAAAATAAAAAGTTATTCGCATTTTCTGATGTTTTCCACAAAATTTGTTTTTATTTTGAAAGGTTCTGTTATCTCAGGACATCTGAAGGGAGAAATTGATTTCTTTTGTTCACGTTTTGAAATAATTTTCTTGAAAAAAAAAGATAAAGATCAAATCTTTTAAATAAATAAAAACTTCATAATTCTTTAAATGGAAAAGAATTCATAAGTCACATAAAAGAAAAATAAATTTTTTTTATCAATATTTTTTTATAAATAACAATATTAGCAAAGTAAAGTCTTACTTTATTGACTGTCTACAAGTATTTTACAAAGTTAATGCAGACCAATGTGTAGTTTTGAGCAAATCAATTAATTTACAAATGCTTATTGACTTATTTTTAAACATTACAATGTGCTAAGATTTTTACTTTTTTCCTCTGTATATAAGAAAGTTGTTGCTATTGAAACTCAACAGTTTTAAAGCTTTTTTGGTATCTTTTTTTTAAAAGAAACATTGCTGAATCAATTTAGACAAATATTTTCTTTCTTTAACTTAACATTTTTTAACTTCTTTCATAGAATACTTATTATTCAAAGGTTTTATCTAAAAAGTTAAAAAAAAAATAATGTAGCCCCTTTGTACGATTCACACCTTTTTAATTCAAATAATTTAAAATCATTTTCATTTTTTAATGAATTTTAATAATCTTGTATTGCATTTATAATTAAAGTGAAATTGCAAAGTATAAATTATTTTAATATAACATTTGTAATGATTGTATAAAAAAAAGGATCAACAAAAAAGATTTATTACAATTCTCCTTTGTCATACTGAGAATTAATAAATTAAGCTGCTTTATAAAGGATTAATTCAAAAATAGCTGTAGATTTACTTTTATCTGAACATACTGCATTTCCTGGTACTCTTCTTGATTGAGCAAGTTTATTTAAAAGAAGTGGAATGATTATCTTTTTCTTTTTAAAGTTATTTAGGATTTCACAGATTCAGATTTTTATTCAATAGTTCCTCTTCTAAACTTTTACTAGATTCTAGAAAATGAATACAAACAAAAGCGTGTTGTTAACTGTATTTGTTTTATTTTTAAACTTGGGAGTGGGAATATTTGTATAGCTTCTGATATTTACCCTTGAAAAATATAAATTAAATTCTGTAATTATAGTTCAATAAAATTTCTTGCTTGAAGTTTAATTTGATTTACATGAATTGATTTTTCTTCATAGATATTCTCAGAGAATCAAACTACAAACTTGCAAAATTATTTTAGGTATTTCAAAAAACAATTTAAATGTAAAATGTCTAACAATTTCGAAGTCAGATATAAATTCAGCCCTTTTGTCTCTTGGCTTTTTAATGTTTGAAACTTTCCACTGCTCAAAGGAAGAAAAATAAACTTTTATTTAAATCAATGTATATTTTGTCTGTATTTCCCAACAATCAATTCTTACACTTTTCTCTTTTGTTTATTTGTAGATAAGTCTTATGATGAATTACCTAATTGTCTTCATTCTGGCCCTGTCTGTTGTGGCAGTGACCCATGCTGGATACAGTGTTTGCCCTCAAAACACCTATTGGAGCTCCTCAGAAAATAAGTGTGTCAACTGCTCTTATTGTCCAGTCAATGAAATCATTAGAAAACCTTGTAGCGCATTTGAGGATATTCGTTGTGGACCATTCATAGAATTCAACAATTTCTTACAAGGTGAGAAACGCCGCCAAAACCACAGTGATGGTGGTCATCATCCGAGACATGGTTTGGGCAAGCCTTTCCATCACAACAGTGATGAATATAACACCAAGATAAGCAAACGACCGGACCTGGCAATAAGTCAAGATGTTAATCCATGGAGAACAATAGCACTTTCACTTATTGGTATAATTTGTACAAGTGTTGTCTTGTTGCTGGCTGTTGTGATCTTTATTCATTATTTTAAAAAACAAAACCCTGGATATGACAAGGAAGTCATTTATGACACAAATGGTAAGTAAACAATGAAACTTCTTGATAGCAATTTATCAATATTAAAAATCCTTTGCTTTTTAGCAAAGGTTTTACAATTGCAAGACATTTTTCACATTTTTAGATGTATTTTTTTAGAGATTTGTAAGATTTGTTACATTATTTTAAACTTAATTTCCATTGTTATCTTTTTCTTTTTTCTTAACAAAGTTAAGACACTCATTCAACTTTGTTTATTGAAAACTGTAAAATTATGTTCAAAATATTGTACTTTTATACATTTTTTGAGAAAACTTTTTAAACATTTGCTTATGCATAATTCCATGATAACATGGACCCATAAATTTTCAAGTTAAAAATAAAAGCCTTTTTCATATTTATACTATACTCTTTTCTCTCTGCAAATTATATATCATAAAGCCACTATGATGAAGTTATTGATTTTGTCAAATATCAAAGAGGATAATTTTAATTGTTTAACTAATTAAAATATGATCTCTGGTATCTTTGCCACCTTCACTTTCCATTGGTATTGTTAAAATCTATTGACTCCTGAATTGAAACTTAAATGTGACTTAAATTTGCAGATAAAGCTGCATTGTAGGGTGTGAAAGAGTTGTGTTAGTTTATTCTGAAAACTTAAATATTTAAGTTGATATTGACTAGATAAAGAGGTTTCTATACAAGAAACTTCTTTTTTACATAGTGCTAGTGTTTAGTTCTTTATTTGTAACTTCTTATTTTATCAGCCAAGAATATTAGGTTTAATTTGGCATTTGTTTGCATTCAAATTAATTCTACTTTAAATAGTTGATAAATGAGACATTGTGAGTTGTCATGTTAATATACTGGACCTAGATTTTCTTTACTTGCATCTGTATAAAAGAAAGTTTACCCGAAATTCTTCATTTTTTAAATTCCTCTATTTTCTAACATTTGAAAATGTGGTCAGGCAAGGAATAAATATGGCACCTTTTGGGATTTTGTTTCGTGCTTGTTATAAACAGCTTCAAAAAAAAAAAATGTGCAAGTTAGATCAACAGTGGGTGTGTGTAGCTTCTTTTTAAGAATAAGTATGAGATGTCCATGGGAATAAAATGGCCCAGTGTGTGTATGTATAGGAACCTTTCAATGGATACAAGTTGAAAGAGATTAATAGTGTAAAAGATATTGTTAGGTAGCAAATAAAATAGGAAAATGTCTAGGAAGAAGAAATTGAGACTGTTCTTTTCTACTAGTGGACTGAAGAGTTTGCTTAAATCAATAGACTTTGTGCTACAAATCCTGTAGCTGACTCTGAACATATGTGATGCATGTTATATATACGCACACACATTTGTGCAAATGTGTGTGTGATTATGTTTCAATTACTTGGAAGTTAGCATGGCTTTTAAGTCAGGTGCTGGTTCTTTCAGATTAGTATAAAAAAAGCTTACTACAGCTTCAAGTCAAGTTATATCACCCACTTTTCATGGGTATTAATTTTATACTTGTAGAATCAAATGAGGACTTTGTGGCATATGACAAAGATTTTTTTCTCTTAAATTTTGCTACTTTGTATTTTTATTTGCATGGAATTAATAAATTATTTTTAAGCTCCAATTGAAATTGCTGTTTGCTTTAGTAATTCACATTTTGTTGTTTGTACCAGCTACCTATGGTTACTATGATAGCCTCTAACTAATTATTACTTTGAAAAATGTTGCCTTTTACCTTTGCTTTGTCTAGAAATACTTTAAACTTAAATATAAAATTTAAAAAAAACTGAATTTTAGCTTAGAAAAATGTTTAGCTTTCATTTATGACTGAAAATTAAGCCAGTTTTTAATAATCTCTTTTTTTGGGGGGGTTTGTAATAAAAAGCACTTGAACTATAAAATTGTTCTTAATATACACCATCTTGACAGAAACGATGACATGCAATGGAACAGATCACAGGGAAATGAAAACTGACATCCTTCAAAACTATTCAACATTACTTTTACAAATATCCTATTTGTACCTATTTACTGTGGTCCAATATCAGTTCTTACTAGTTTATACAATACACAATAGAATGGATCTTCTTTTTTTTTGCCACTGGCAGAAAATGTGTAACAAGTATCTGTGACAAGTATGTAAAGTACTTGTAAAATTCATGTATCTGCTAAAAGATATGTTTTAGATATTTTATTGGGCAAGATAAACAGGTTTTCTTATGCTTTAAGATTCAATGAGAAATGGACTTTCCAGTGGTTTGTAAGGCATGTCATAAACTAGTGCTTTTTCAACTAGTATTCAACATGTTACAGAAAATTTAATTACATAGTTAATCATTTAAGTCCCACTAAAAAATGTTGTTTTTGCTTGAGAAACTGAAATGTATCAATGGAACCATGTGAAGTTTCTAAGTATTTTATGACTGGTATGAATTTAGTTTCCAACCTGTTAAAATTAGTTGTGTGTGTGTGTGTGTGTGTCCCCACCATGACCGCCACTTGTGTTATGGATCTTTTTGTTTTCATTTATAAACAACATAATGTACCAATAATGATAACGAAATTTTATATGAAACAAAAATAAATTAAAGTTTCTAATTTTTTTTTTTTTTTTAAAGCTAGTTTCTCTTTGTGGGTGAACTTGCAATGTGCGATGCTTTAGTTACCATCTTGTAGATTTAACATTCTTACATAATTTCTATTGTGCAATAATTGAAATCCAAATTAAAATTGGTTGTGTGTGAATCAGCTGCACAGCTGCCTAATAAACCTGAAAATTCCAAAATAAAGTTTTATCTTTTATATTCTGTTAGTCAAATGTGATATAAAGAAGAAAACAAACATTGATACTTCAGAATCTGTCTTCATCTTTAAGTGTTACTGAATGTAAATGTCTTTAAGATCTCTAAGACAAATTTCCAACAGTCATAATTCTGAAAAATATTAGTAATTGCTCTTGTTTATTTTTATTATGCACAATGTTAATGTTTGGTGTTCTGGTTGCTAATGAACTGGTCTTGTACAGACAGCCTATTGCTTTTATACTGAATTTCATATTAACTCTTCATTCGGTGTTAGTCTTAGACTTTGTAACGTCTCCCTGAATAATTCAACCAAGAAAATTAGCCAGATTGCAATGGCCTTTTTAAGTTTTCTTCATGAGCTATTTCCCCCTTATAGTCCCACTTTTTTTTTTATAAAACACTTAAGATGTTGTCAAAAAGTCTTGACTTTTTCAACACACTCACTGATCATCGATAATTTTGTTGTTAGTAAATTTAATTGTTAAAAATATGTACCAGAAGTCCGAAAATTAAAATAATCAGAATTAAGTTTACTGTTTCTGAAATGATTTTCTCTTGACTGGAAAATCTTGTTGAGAGACAATTGTGATTTTTACACTTACTACTAGTACTCTTCTTTTCCACGTTTTTTTTTTTTTTTTTTTTTTTTTTTTTTTTTTTTTTTTTGCCTCCTCCAACCCAACTTTAAAAAAACGCAAAAAAAAAACTCTTGGTCCTGCCATTTTCTAACCACCCGGACACTGTATCTTTTTCTTTTGTCCAAACAGAGGTAGGGATGGGGGTACTTATTTCTCCTCCTCACACCATTGCCCTTGCTACCCTCTTTCTTGATGATTAGCTAATTTCCAGTCCTTTTTTTTTTTTTTTTTTATGTGAAGATTACACTTGAATTTTTCACACCAGTCTACCCGGTTTCCACCCCACCTATCTCTCATTTCCCCCATCAGGCTGCATTAAATAAAAATAACCACATGTGTGTTTGTGTTAAGTGAAATGAATGAAAGAAAACTTGAGTGTATATGCTTGGTGGGTGAGTTGGGGGATGGCAAGGTGTTGGTTGTTTCTTTGAGTTGGCAGGAATCAATCTTTTTATTTAAAAAAAAAAAAAAAAAAGCCAGCGAGAATTTCCTTTTCTCTCTCTTTTTTTTACTGAATAGATTTCCTTTCTGTCGTTGAATGAATTGATTATATCTTGCATCTTCTTTCACTCTCGACATCCTGTGCCGGTGGTTAGCCAAGAATACACATGCAGACATTCTTCTTACCTTTCTTTCAGAAAAATAAACACATGCACTTACTCACAGTCAGGACAATTGTTACCGACAATATATAGAATAGATTGGGCGAAATAGTTAAGCTTCTTTCTGCCCGTACGTAGAAGTTTGTTTGTTTGTTTTTTGGTTAGTTGCTGTTCCTCTTTCTTTATCTGTCCGTCTCCCTGAATAATTCAACCAGGAAAATTAGCTCATGTCAAGGGGATGTGGAGATTCACGACGTTCCCCACACCACAAAAACCATTACCCTTTTGTCTTTTTCTTTCTTTACGAGACTTTGTTGACATTCGGGCTACGATACAATTTTTCCTCTCTTCGCATTTAATTTTAAATGACTGGGACTTTTTTTTTTTTTTTTGTAGACTTTATCACTACTATTGCATTATTTTTTTTTTTTTAAGTTGTGTAGTAGTACACCATTGAATACTACGTAAAAATTGTTCAACATCTGGAATAGAACCATAATGGGGAAAAAAAAGCAAACTAAACTAAAAGCTGCATGGAGCTGTCAATTTCATATACACCATAAGTAATGTAATGAATGACGTTAAATTATTCTTCTTGGCAAATTTATTGTCAGTTGCAATAAAATTAATTTCAATGAAGGAATTTTTTTTCCTTTGTCTAACACGGCAGTAAATAACTTTTAAAATGGAAAAATATTCAATCTCATTTCATTAAAGTTAGCTTCGTCTCACACGAAATGGCGTGTGTTACAATACAACCAGTGAGGATCGTAATTGTTTAAATGCTTCGATAGGGCAATTTGTTAACCATTTATAAGGCCTAGTGAGGCACTGACTTTTTACGGACTTCGGAATTGTTGAAGTGTGCCGAGTAATAGCGACTTTAAATTTCGCAAACTTAATTATTAGTAGTTCTGTCTTTACTCATTTCTGGGTGCACAAATATTGTGGTGCTGTGCCAGAATTATTTTTTTTTATAAACATGCATATTGATACCATTTTCTTTTCATGGGTGTGTATATGCATACTTGTGCATTAAGCTCATATTTTGTTATGTAGTGTATCTTGACAGATGCAACCCACAAGAAATTTGCACATCGCAAAAAATAACGTAACGTCTCTTTCCAATTTTTCAAATTCTAGTCGTGAAGTTAAAGTAAAGATCATTAGCAAGGAGTCCAATCTTTAAAATGGGTGTCACTAAGCTAAGCTTAACAGATGAAACTTTAATTTGAGCTATTAACTTTCTTAGTACAAATTTACACTGTAACTTTTTTAGTGTAATTTTTAATTTCTAAAATTATCGAATAAAAATATATATATATTTTTTTAAGTGCCGATTGAAGAAACTTTACATCAAATTAGACGACATTTTAAAGATTTTCTCACTCTCTCAATAATAATAAATTAAAAAAAAAATAATGGCAAACTAACTTGGCTCCATTTTAAAAACAACAGAAATCAACCAAAGTCTCTTGATTCCTCACCTCATTTCTGGGTGTAAAAGATTTACGAAAGGAAAGCCACCCTAGATTGTGTTTCTTGCCTACTTTTTGCTTCACTTTCTGTCCCGTAGAAAGAAACTGTGTTTTTCTTTTCTTTTCTTTTTTGCTTGGAGGGGGGGTGCGTGTCCCGGAGTAATTGTATATAATGAAATGTGGTGTGATACAGGAGCTAAAACCCAGCCCAGGCTTTCTAAGAAGCACAGCTTCCAGCTGTCTGGGCTATTTAATACTGGGGAGTTGCTAACTTCCACCCTCCCATTTCTCCATATCTATGGGTGTACAACAGTCAACTGCCTGTACTATTCATTCAACGTACATACATTACCTACAAGCCCTTGAAGCGTGGTTGGGGGACCCAGCAGAGTTGCGGTGATGAAGCGGTAGTTATCAGGGCAATGGCAAGGTGCAATTTCGTTTTGTTTTTTGTTTTTGTTTTTAAGCTAACTTTCTTGTTAGCAATTCTTGAACATGGGTAGGGGACGCTTTATACAGCACTTAACAACTTAACACAAAAAGTTTTCCGCCCCCTCTTTCTTTTATGAAAATAACTTTCTTCTATTGGCCTGCTGCAAATTTGCTTTCTTTCCTTTAAAATGGGGATGCATGTTCAGAATTTCAATTTCAAATTGTTGCTGATAGCTGTTTCGTCTTCATCTTAGGTTGGGAAGTAGTCTATCATAAATGACTTTTTTAAAAGGGATTTTTTTGTGCAATAATAGATGAATCTGAAAAGTGAAAACTTAGTAACTAAAACATTAAAATTCTGCACTCACTTGCATACCTGCCTATCTTTGTATTGACAACATATGTATTTCAGGATTTTATCTACATTGCTAAAAAAAAAATGCATTGACGCAACTGTTTCAAGTTAACTTGGTACCACCAAAATTTGAGCTTAAAAAAAAATTTCACAATCGAAATAATTTGAATGTCTCCTTTTTTAGATAAAATGATTTTTATTTAAAAGAAAATTGGTCAAACTAAGGATTAACAGAACTTTGGAAAAATATTACTTTATGTTTAAAATATAACGAAAAACACATTTGAGCACTGCAATATGTATTCCACCTGTCAACAAGTTCATAGGTCAAATAATAATTCCCCCACCCTGCAACCCCTACTTAAAAAAATACCTGCCTGAAATTTAATTAAATATACATAACCAATACTCCCAAGAAATACAGTAATTGATTTTATTTCTTATCACGAGTAAGTTAGGAATATATCTTTTATTCTAGGCCTTTATATTTAATAATTTAAATACGAATGTCTTTTTTTAATCAAGTGATATTTTAATCCATTGCATTTGTTTTTTTGTTTTTTTTCTACTGTTTGGTATCATGAAATATTTAATTGCACCAAATCAGTTCTTGATAATTATTTTAAGAAAATTTATTACTAATAAAGGAAATTAAAATGAGGAAATTTGATAAAACCATTGAATTGATTGATACTGTCAATTATTGTCATTACTTTGCTTTCTTTCAGCTACCAATGTCATAAAAAATTCTACACACCCCCAGACATCATAGATAATAATTTTTAATCTTATATACGAAAGTAAATCAGAATTATTGAATCATTTCCCATTTGAGCTCCCATACAAAAAATAATTTAACAGTTGGGGGGGGGGGTAAATGTTTCACTTGAAAATGACAGTTTACATTTTTTTTTAAAAAGATCTTGTCATCAGCAACCAAAGTGATTTCAAAATTGCACTGAAAAAATTACAAGTAAATTTTTGTGTGTCAGATCTGAAAGAATGTTTTATTAAATTATACAAGCAACAACTCTCAAAAATTAATTTTGAGTTTTATTAAATTATTTGAATATGGTTTTAGGATAAATTTTCAAAAAGATTTTTTTTGACAAAATCCAAAGAATCCATAATGTTTTTGGTCCTTATCTGCCATCTTTATTTCAGTCACTAGCTTCCCTTTGCATCTTCTATAAATATTTTCATAGTAATTGTTCTGATGGGCTTTCGTCCTTGGTACCTTGACTTCACGAATTTAAACATTGTACTAGATTAATCAATAGGTCTCATAATTTCACTGTTGACATTGTTAGTTATAACAATAAGTTCTATGCTAAATGTTTCTTCTCTCCCACTTCTTGCTTGTGTAACTCACTTCCTGTCTTCGTGTCAACTACAATCTTCAAAAATTTAAATACAATGTCAATCGTCATCTTCTGTTTCATTGAATCCTGTTCCTTTATTGTCTTCTGTTCCTTTCACTTTCAGTAACCCCTTGCATCCTTGGTTTTTGTTGCCTTCCTTGAATTGAATATTGAAAAAAATTTGTTTGCTGATAAAATTTTTTACTAAAATATCTTCTGGAAATTTTCTTTATAAAACTATAAAAAAAAATAAATAAATAAAAAATAAGTCATCACCCCCAATTTTAAAAGTAAATGGGCTGAGTGTTAACTCACTAAAAATTATTTCTACAAAGTTTTCCAATTAAATAACATATTCAGTATACAATTCATTCATTCATTGTTGAATAAGTGATGAAAATTTTAAATCAAATAATTTCCTGATTTTTGGTAAATTATTTTAAAATGATAGTTTTTTATTTTTGCTTTCATTTGGGTGGGGAGCATTTTGGTGGTGCCTAAAACTAAGCTTACCCATTGATCCAAGTAAGGTACTTATTGGGTTGTCAACTTTCTACATGTTAATTTTAAAGCAAGATTAACTTACCACTACAACTTCATTGTTTTCTCCATTGCTCTTGTTTTGCAAAAAAGCTGAAGTAAAATTTGAAGTAAATGCTTTTTTCACAAAAGCTAACATTTGAAAATAGTGGGACTGGTGTGGTAAATATTTCAACCAGAATCATTTTGTATTCTGTTCACAAATTTCGAAATCTGTTCCAGAATAAGCAATTTTGTAACTGGTGCAGAACTTTGGTTTTGATTGAAATTACTTGGGAATTGGAGAATCTTGAAATTAAATAGAATTTGATTGCTCATCTTTATAAAACCTGACAAATATCCACACAGACAAACATTGAAGAATTTCACTAAATTTGATTTTATAAATATTGTTAATTTTTTAAAAACATCCATTTAAATAAATGCAATTGACACTATTGTATATTAAATGAATAGAAATGTTTCTTAAATAGTTGCAATAATTCTTTTTAATGATCAAATATTAAACTATATATTAGAAAGAATTATAGTAGTTATTTACACTTACCAAATTTTCACAATTTCATTTGAAAAGGAAAATCTGGTTTGAAAAGTGAGTAATTTTTTTTTTTTTTTCTCTTACACTTGACTTTTCCTCTCACCTGTCTTCAAATAATTAACCCCACCTCAGTCACTATTTATCTTTATTTCCTGTTAAGTTAGTTACTATTTCTCCCTTCTCTACTAACCCCCCATAAGGCTTTGGAGGAGGGACTCAATTTTCTTTTCTTTTTATTTTTTTTGTGTGCAGAGTCTTCCTGTGGGTTGTCCTTCTTAATCTTGACCCACCTGTAGTCATCCCCATTGTGTTGTGCAAGGTGGGTAGTCATATTTATCCCAATTTGCTAATCCCTATCATAGTAATTGTTCTATTCTAGTCTTGAAAAGTATTTAATATCACCTTCAGCTTAAAATGAAAGGCTCTTATTATAGCTTTCAATTGAAATTTTTACTTTTTCTCCTTAAAGATTTATGGTGTTATTTTTTGGGTTTTTTTTTAAATTAATGAATATACTATTTTTCAGTCAGTTTTGAGGTTACTATTAGCTACAATTGGAATGAATGAAGTTTTAAATTCTCTTATTTTTGTTTGTGTAAATGAATGTAGACATTTTTTATTGTGTGCCTGCTATTTATTCAGCCTTAATGTTTATCTAAAATTCCTCATTGAATATTTTTTTTCAGTCCAGACTAAAATCTTATAAGAATGTCAACATTAGCTCTTTATTTAAAACAAAACTCCTTGAAATTTATACTGCAGAAAATAACATCTTTCTCATATTATTTGTATATTCCACACACACACACATAGGTATGTGTACTCTTTTAAAAGAATTTTTAATACACATAACATTTTGTTTTATTTACCCATTTACAGCCCTTTCATGCTTAGTGATTTTTCAAAATGGGTAGTTCTTTTAATAACATTCTTGTGATTAGACTACCCCATTAGTAAAATGGCAAATTAAAAAGAGAAAAAGATTTTGGAAATGCTATTAATAAAAAGCAAACACTTATTTTGAAAATTAAGCATGAACCAATGTTGTAAATGGGCAAATAAAACATTATTTTGTGATGTGAGTGAAATGAACTAAGTTCAAATTTCAAAGGTTTGACAAAAATATGGATCTATCTCTTACTCTGGTTATAGGTTAAATAGCAGGGCCAATTCTGCTCTCTTGCCTTGACTGGCAGCCAGTCTAAAGGGAATAAAACTCTGAATTCAAATCTTTACCACTATAATCAAATTGTGTGGGTAAACTGGTTCTTCTCTAAAGCTAAGCTCTTAGACTCTAATATGTTGGATTGGACCAGAAAGTCCACTCATATGTATGTATATAAAATAAGTCAAAGATTGAAATAAAATTTCCATGAAATTGAGTACATGCACTATTTTATGACAAATCTATCAACCAGTGTATTTCTATAGGATAATGCTTTTAATCTTTTGAATTACAGTTTATATATATTTTTATTAATTACACTTCATGATTTAGAATATGAGTTTAAAGAATTAAAAAAAAATGTGATGAATGTTTGTTTGCACAAACAATTTGGCATTAAATTTGCTAAATTCATCTGCATTCAGCATCTTCACAATGGCTTTGTTTTTTTGTTTTTTCTTTCTTTTTTTCAAATCTGATAATTTAATTTTGTATATTCATGTTCCAAATCATGAAATGTAATTAAGTATGATTAATCAATTCTACATAAGCATAGATCAATGATGAAGATACAGCAGAATTCTTACTCTTAAATAATCTTGTCGGGGAAATAATGTTTAAAACAAAGATTATTAGAAAACTTTCAAAATTCATTAAAAAATGTAATTCTTTCTGTCCACGCCAGACTGCAAAATTAAATGAGATTTGTTCTCTCAGTTTCTGAATCTAATTAACCTGAGTTTTATAGATGGGTATTACTTATTCTGGCATGGGACCATAACAGTGGTGCACCTAATGAGGTTTAAATGAACTACTAATGAATTGTTAATCTACAAGACGAGCTTGCTTACCATTGCATTATAGAAGCACCTAAAATCTTTATTCTTATCAGCCAAGTACATTTTAAAAATGTCATTAGAAAAAACTTGTCTATCTACATTAATACTGGCACAATAAGAAATTGTTTTTTGTATGTAAAGAAAATATATTGAAATTATTTACATAGTATTTTATACTCATTCTTGTTTATTTTTCAATATGAAATTGATACAAGACTTCTATTGTTGAATTATTGTTTCAAGATTCTAGTAACAATAATCCTTCTATGATCATGCATTTTTTATTATTTATGTCTAAGATTTTTTTTTCCTTCATAATGCCATTTATGTAAGTAATGTTTTGCTTACATCTCATAAAGGGAGATAATTTTGGGGAAAGCTTCCTATTAAAATGGATTGCATAACTTATACTTTTATTCTGCTTGTTTGTATGCGGAACAGTGAAACTTTTTTCTTTTTACTTAGGATCACTGAAAGTGTTGTAGTATCTGCCCCACCCCTGGTACTTCTGATCTGAAAAAAATTATGCTTTCTAACCAAGAAACTTATATAAGCAAGGAAAGAATTGATGATGGGAGAAACAAAGAGCAGGGAAATAGGTGTAAAGGAGGAAAGGTAACTGGTAAGAAAGCTTGAGATGGGGGGTAAATAGGTGAAAAGGTGATACATTTCTGCAGCATCAATATCTAAATGTGCATTAGGATAGCAAAAGATGCATTCCAAAAGCTAAGCACAGTATTAAGAAACAGAAAAATTTCCTTAGAAATGAAGAAAAGCGTATTGAACTGTTATGTAATATCAGTCCTCCTATATGGCAGTGAAGAAGAAACATGAAACAGCAGAAATGTGGTTCTACACAAAGATGCCATAGGCAATAGTTTTAGAGAAAATGAAAATAAAAAGGTCACTTATACTTAACATCTGGTAGAGACTACTGAAATTTCTAGGAATATAAGGAAGAAGTTTTGATACTCACAGGACAGTAAAGGAAAGAGGGACAGAGGGAAGATATGCATAACCTACCTAACAAGCTTGTGTAAATAGATGGCAGAACAGACACTATGACAGACAAAATTTACTCAGTTACAAAGGACAGGTAATTGTGGAGAGCCAGAATTGCCCCTGTCCTAAAGACTCACAAAGGATAGAAATTGGATATCAAGAAACAAGGCCTGAAAGATTGAAAATCAGGTAGGAATGAAAAGTTATAAAAATTCTGATAGATTAAAATACCTTATGACAAAATATGTGCCTCCCTTTTTTTTCTTTTTTGCATATGAAACTAATCTATTTTGTTTATAATGGTCAAAAATATGTACAACAGTGAAGATGTGGATATGGTAATAGGCAATCTATGTAGATATAATTCTCAAAATGTGCGCATGGTTGGGTGTTGTTTATGTGTTTCCACAGTTTTCATCTGATTTCGATGAATTTTTTTTTTTTGTTTGATAAATAATTCTTCAGTGCTGGTTTTGAATCCAAATTGGCTAGAAAAAATTACAACCATGAAGGTGAAAAATAAAAAAAAAAACTGATTTTTTTTTTTAAAAAAATTTTTTACACTTTGCATAAAAATCAAAGGCAAAAAAAAGGCAAAAATTTAATGTCTATAAAAAAATAAAAAAAAAACCGTGAACAATCAATTTAGAGAGTTGAAATCTAACACAAAAGATTATTAGAATTATAAAAAAAAAAATTATAAAGAAAAATTATTGTATATTATTATTATGACAGTCAATGGAAGAGGTTCTTTCCTTGCAAGATTGAGAACACAAAAACGGCCCTTTTCACGGCTACCCTCCCCCGATTCTAAGTGTTAACACACACCCCTCCCCCATTTTGAAATGTGCCTCAGTTGCACCCAATAATTGTTACTAATATTGATTTTTGGATGGATTAACGTTAAACTTAAACTGCTCCAATTGAACAGCAAAAATTCCCTGTAATAATACACCCGGTCAAAGACAGGTTATACTGCTAGTCTTAACTAAAAACCATGGGATTTCAATGGGTACAAATAAAATATCATTTTAACTTGATAAAAAGCTACCAACAAAGTAACTGAAATGTGAACTATGAAACTTCTACAAATATTTGTGCATAACCAAGTGTTAACATTAAATTTTTTAAATACTTTCCTAAATGTTAGATTTCTTTAAATGGTTAATAATTATCTTCCTTGAATAAACAACTTCAGAAAGCTATAACAAAAAGTTATAGAAAACAATTTGGTTTAATCTGTTAAATGTTACAAATTAAACCACAGGATCTGCCTCACCTCTCTTGTTTCATTCATAATATGAAATAATGGGAATTATGTCTAGTTGTCACTATCATATTTTTGGCAAAAATATTACAAGATATTTTTGGAAAAACTTTGGCAGAAAACTAAGAGTGAAAAAAAATTCTATGAATTAAATATTTCTAAAAAAAAATAAATAAAAATAAAAATTGTCTTTTACTTATAGAGATGACATCTGTATTTTCAATGTAGCAAATTTACTGATTTAAATTTTTTCCCTTTCTAATTATGCTTGTCCCTTTTGTTAGTTTGCATGACTTTTACACCCTGTGAATATTTCATGTATATAATGGACTGTTTCATTTTTTGTATCTTCTTACTTAAGATAATGACCAGCATTCATATTTATGACTGTTATTGCAATATTTTGTTAAAATTGTTAAGCTCAAATATTTAACAATGTGATAAAAGAATTTCTACAGATATTTTATTGTTGTAGAACTCGCCATGAGCTTATTCTTCATTAACTGAAGAATTATGATTCATCAGAAGTTTCAAATGGGAAAACTGAAATTTTCAAAGTTTAAAAATAGTATTCATAATTGTTAGAAAGGATTCTATCATTTGGTAAATGTAAACTATAAAGGAATTACTAGTTGCCGGGAAAAAAAAGGTTTTTAGGGTTAAGTGTCTACTTTGTGGTATTATCCAAGACATTTTTTTCATTATATATTAAATTATAATGTTAACAAGTTTCTGCTTTGATACTCTGTTAATGAATTGAGAAATGTATTTCATGCAAATATTTATTTTTATCAAGCTCCCTAAGATTTCTGCTATTCTTTTCAGCCTATAAAAATGGGATACTTTTTAATTACGTGTGAGTATGCATGCATGTGTGTGTGTGTGTGTATACATACATTTTCTAAAGAATTTATGAACTTTATTCTTTAATCCAATATATTTTTTTATTACTTCAAATGTTCTTTTTAGTGAATACTCATATTTGAGTAGACACTCCATTTATTTTAAACGGTATTTATTTTGTCTACCGGCCTGAATACTCAAAATGTAATAAAGAAAATGTGGCCTCTAACAAGATTCAAACATTCAATGATTTCTCTTGCAAAGAGGGATGCAAGTTTGAATCCTACCAGAGAACACATTTTCTTAAATACAAAGGCCAGTAGACAAAAAAAAAAAAAATACTGTTTAAAATAAACAGAGCACCTACTCAAATAAGGTATCCATTAAAAATGTTTAAAGTAATAAAAACATATATATATATATCTCAGTCAGTTACGTGCCATGCATGACACATGCTTAGGTGATCATGTATCTTTCGATACATGGCTGACGAGGCAGATTTTTTTTTTTTTCTGCAATAGACCAGTTGCCATCCAAGGCTATCCAAGTCTGTCCTGCTATTTACCCATAGCTGGAGGGAGAAAAGAGGATTCATACCTTTCCCAAGGGTATTAGCACGTAAGTGAATGTAATGGATTTGACTGGAATTCAAACTCGGCTCTCTGATTCCTCAATCTGAGCTACTATCCATTACTCCACTGTGGACTTTGTCTGAAATAATTTAAATGTCTTTGACATTAAATTTTGTTTTTATTTCAAAGCTAAAAATAAAGCTAATCATCAGTATGAAAAGAAAAATAGATTTCTGTGTATAAATAAAATTTTTAGGCATTTTTAAAAGTGACATATTCACTCATCACTTATTGACTCATCAAATCACTATTATAAACAAGAAAAATCTAGACATTTTAAAATCATTTAAAAATGCAATATTTTTCATAGAGATGTTTCAATGTAAATTAGTAACTTTAAGGATTAATTAACTAGTTCACTTTTTGTTTAAAACAATGAAAATATTTACATATTGGGTAACCAGTGATAGGTAAGCAACAATAGTTTTCTACTGTAATCCAAGGCTTCAAAAGTGCACAAAAAATTAAAGAAATGTGGAACATAAGCAGTGCAATAATAAAAGAAATTAATATTTGTTTTAAATTAATCAATTAATCTTTAATATTATATAAGCAAAGTTTAAGAATATAATTTTTTTATACTATATGCTTTTATAAATTTAATAGAATGAATAATTTTATTTTCATACTATATTAGAAGTACAAAAAAGAAATTAATTAAAAACTAGTTAAATGATACTTGTAATCCATTGCTTTTATTTTTTTATTTTCTTACCTGTTTGATGTCATGAAATATTTGCACTCAGTAGATTTTTAAATCATTCTAAATTCAAGAGATTGAATTATATTACTGTTTTGGTAGATGATTCAGAATTATTCCCTTTTTGAACTTCTGTACAAAAATAATCTAACAGTTGCAAAAAAAAAAAAAAAATTAAATTCTTTTAAAAAGGTTCACAATTACATTTGTGATTCTTCAAACCTCTTTATTTAATGAAAAGAACTCGTTATGAACAACAATGGAATTAATTTCAAAACAACACTGAAAAAAATTATAAGTAAATCTAAAAAAAAAAAAAAAAAAGTGTAGCTTAATCTGAGAGAATGTTTTTATTTGTTTAGTACCAACTGTAAAAAAAAAGAAGTTGAATTTTATTGAAATGTTTTTTAAGGTTTGGGCCAAATTTTCAGTATTGATATTGCATGAACTTTTTTCTAAAATAACATCTTCAGAGACTTGTCTTTATATTGGTGTGGGGGTGGGGCTTGGTTCTGAACACAAGGAGGTGGGAATTGGACAACCCCCAATATTTCCACAAAGTTTTCTAATAAAATTAACTATCCAGTATACAATTCATTTATTATTGAATAAGTATTGAAAATTTCATTAAAATCAGATTTTTCTTTTTTTTTTTTTTTTTTTTTTTTTTTTTTTTTTTTTTTTTTTTTTCTTCAAATTTAAAAAAAAAATACTTTTTTTTTAAACCATCTTGGTGGCACCTAACATATGCTCTTTTCATGTTAAGATAATTTTGCATATTTATTTTAATACTAAACTCAACTAATAATTTTTCCTCAGTTTGAAATTCTTGGTCTCAAATATTGAAGAGGATTTGAACCAATTCCTTTGCCAGTGTCTAAGTAATAAAATAGTCTTCCTGACCACCTGAATATTTATATATTCTAATGCAACTTGAACTTTACTACTTTGGACAGTGTTAACTTTAATATCCTTTATCCGCACTTTAGATTATGCTAGAGTTGGATTGAAGGGAACAAGGTGGGTGGTTAATATGATCTGGTATGGGTGGGGTCTTCTTAGATTAAGAGAAATGGAGTGGGGATATATTTGTGGTGCTAGTGAAGAATAAGGGTAAGGCTAATGACCATCTGTTATGTATCAGGTAAGGTTCTTTCAGAAATCTGTTGCTTTGGACTCTTCCCTCCACCCGCGCTTCTCTTCTCAACCCAACATTCACAGATAGTGATAATACCAGGGCTAGACACATTTGTGGGTAGTTCAGTTTCCAAGCTCCATCAGGCAGTAATGGGGTGGGAGTTCTTTTCCAGCAATTTACTACTGCCCCTATCTAACAGTTTATCCAACTCTGTGTGTGGGAATTTTATGACTCAACCACTGAGATGAAAAAAAAAAAGTGGTGGGTGGTTCTTGGGGTGGCTGCTCATCATGATTGTCTACCCAACTACTCTATTCTCACCCCATGATGGAAACAAAATAGATAATGGTTTTATTTCTTGTCTCTTGCCTGGCTTTGCTTATGAAACTTATACTCAAAACTTTCCAAATAACTTTTTTTTACTTTTTCTCTCTAAAATGAATTTGCTTTTAATGTTATTTTGAAAATGATGTGAATTAGCATTAACCAAAACAGTTATTCATCATTTTTCACTTTTACAATTACTTTTACTTCCTTTTTTTTCATATGAAGGATGTCCTAAAAACAAAAATCATGAATTTTGACACATTGAGAAAATAAAAAAAATGAATGCTTTTCATATTTAACCTTAATTATAAAATTACATTAAATTTAAAAAACAAAACAAAAAACAATTGATAACAGCCAAAGTAATTATACATTTTTCTATGCACCAAAATGTCCTCAAATTAAAAAAAAAAAATGTAACATTTCAATTGTTTATAACTTAATTTTTTGGTTACATTTATATTGTTACTTCAAGACCGTACAAATTTATTCATAATATTTCAGCATTTTATAGTAGTAAGGGGCAGGCAACATTTACAGGAAAATTTTAAATAGTATTTTTTTTTCCTACTAAAGTGTTTCTAGAAAATATTTGATCCTGCGGTCACCCCCACCTCTAATATATATATACATTGGTGCTATCAGGAGTATCTTTTACTCTTGTCTGCTATACCCAGTTTTACTATTGACAAACAAAATTAGATCATCCAACCCATCTTACATAAATTGTAATAGTTTAATTTGATAATTCCAGTGTTTCCTGTTGAACTTGTAATAATGGTTCACAATACAAAAACAATTAGTTTTATTAACCATGTCTATATTCCTGAGGTTATATAAGCACTTCATATAATTAATTTTGCATGTAATGATTTTGTAAATTTATAATATTTTAATTGTGAATGTGTGGGGTAATTGTGTGCGCACACATAAACACACAAGCTACTTCATTTTATCAATATATTTATTGGAATTTAAAGATTTATTTTCTAAATGATAGCAACATTGATTTGGGCAGTTATGATAAAAACTGATTTGTTCTGCATAGATGTAAACAAAGCAGCTATGTGTACAAAATACCTTGGATTTCAAAGATTTCATAGCTACAGTTTGGAGTTTTAAAATGGGTCATAAGAGTGAATTGACAGATAAAGGGAAACATTTTATTGTTTCAGAGCTTACAAAGGAAATTACAAACATGATCAACAGGTATTTGTGAAGCTCTCTTTCTCTCTGTGTTCTAAAACCTGCTCTAGGAGACTTTGGGTAACAGAAATTGTTTCTGGCAATATCCTTCATACATATAAATATTCCTTGCCTTTTTTTGAAAATAAGCCAGGTAGAATTTAAATATGTCAATTTTTCCTTCACAACTGATTCCCCAGCAAATTCTGAGTAGGAGGAGGAGGGATTACCAAGCTATTTGAATCAAGTATATAAGGAAGATTTGATCTCTTATCACTGCCTTTATCACTACTCCATCACTTAAGTTTAGTGACTTCAATACTCAAGAGCTAAATGTTTGTGGTAGTAGCATGTTTTAGTGGAGAGACTTTGATTAAATGCAAATTTATACCATTTTGGGCCCCAAACTTATCAAATTTCAGTCCTCAGTCTGTGTATTGAAGACTATTTCAGTGGTTAGAAAAGAAATAGGTGCAAGTACAGGATATATATATATATATATATATATATATATATAATATATTATTATATATATATCATCTTGTTGCCAAATAATATTTTTAGATAATGACACATACATAGAAGTAATAGATGTTTCAATTTTTACCTGCAGCTCACTTGTTGAATGCATTGGCATGTTGGCCACCCGGCGCCATCTATTTCACCATTTCCTGTCTTCCAGAATTTCTGCTGCTGCTGTTATTATTATTAAGCAACAAATGATGGAAGATATCTTCATGTCACTTCACCATACCCTTCACATTTAATCTTGAATTTGTAGACCAGCCAACTAAAAATAGCCATCTTGATTATTTGGTAAATTGTGCAAGATTTTCAAACAACCAGCAAATATTTTAACTTTTTCTTTTCTACAGATTTCTAACTTTTTTATTTTACCATTTCCAACCAGAACTTGCTGACTTCATACTTAATCTTGGAATTCACTGCAAGTGTTACCAACCTACTCTTACCCTACCCTACCCTACCCTCCTCTTCTCTCTCACAAGACTTCCTGTCTTGTAGTATGTGTAAGTTATCTCTCTGGAATGTGAAATATTGGGATGTGGGGAAGTGGGTTACCCATTCACCCATTCCAACTCTTCACCAATATAATTCTGCCCAAAGGAAACCAACTTACTTGGAGGTCAGCTTCCTTGGGTCCTCTCAATATATAGCATTTTTATTATCCACCTACCATCTCTTCAACCTCTTGGTACTTCAGAAAAATTCCTCATATTATTATTAAAAAAATGGATATATGAAAGTAAATTTGTGTTTGAGGAACAACAAAAAAATTTTTCTAACCAAGAGTAAAGTTATTTGGACACTTGTTCTGACTCACAAACAGTTTTGGCTACTCATCTCCATTTTTGACATTTCACTGGCCATTTATTTATTCATTCTGTACTCATGAGTAAATATCAGTGTGGAGCAGGAATTGCCTTGCTTGCTTCTGATTAATGTTATATGGCTATATACCAGTTGTAAATGCTTCAAGGTTATGTAACTCTTGAATGTTAAATTTAAAAAAATAAAAACTGTTTACAAATTATTACATTCATTGACAATATGTAATCACTTTTCATTCACGCTACTATGGAAATTTTTCTTATTTATATCCATTGTAATTTTTGTTGTAAAGTGACATAAAAAAAATGGTATTTACTTTAATCAATTAAATTATTAAACTGATATAGTTAATTTTTCAATTCCGTTTAATTGTTCTGACTTTGTTTTTATTACTGCTCATATTAATATGCCCCAATTTTATATATATATATATATATATATCCTTTTGGTCTCAATCTTGTCTACTACATATTAATATCATCCTGGGTATAAAAAGTTATAATGGCAGAAAAGCCTCTGATCAGGAAATTGGAGGTTTTGAGGAACATGGAAACACCATGTTCCCAGGTTCACCCTGACCTGGGGTGGGGGCACCTGTTAGGGTCCCAGCTATGTGCAAATAGTGAATCCCTGAACAAAAATCAACAGTACATTTTTATAATAAATTACTAACAATACATTTTTATAGCAAAATGACAATGCAACACTAAAATATATATATATATATATATATATATATATATATATATATATATATATATATATATATTTTATATACATTTTATAGTAAAATTACCAAAAATACTTTTTATGATCTACAAACTAAAGAAAAAAACACCTTTACCCTGAAAGTATAAAATTAGATTTCAGCATTAAATAACCCAGAGAGGTTGATATGCCACTGCCACTAAACAAAATCAACCAACATTAGAGATGATAGTTTTTGTTATAAACCAATAATTCAGAAAATTTGTTGGCCGTTTTCTGACTAGCTTTTATTTTGTTTACACCTTAAATTGTTAAGCAAAGACCTGGACTGTAAAAGAATAAGCCATAAAATGAATGAAAATTCAGAAAATTTTAAAAAATATTTTATCTAAGAAATCCAAGTAACTTAACCATTGTTCTCCAGAATTTTGTAAATTCCTAATAATTTGGAATGTGAATATATAAAAATGTTTTTTAACTTTCTAGATTTTAGTATTTTCTTAAATACAGTTTTATGAAAAAAATTCAGAATTTCACTTCCACATTTTTCTTAGACAAACATTTAAAAAAAAAAAAATGGAAGTTTGAATTTGGAATGAATATTGAGCTTGCATTTTTCTCCAAGAAACTGCAGAGTTTCTTTACTCAGGGTAACTCTCATTCTATCTCTAGGAATTTAGTTATCATTGCTTAGACTTAACTAAATAAACATTCACTGAATGAAGAGACAATTCTAGTTTGCAACTAAGTGGTATTCTTGTTCAAAAATGTATTTGCACATAGATTTATAAAGGTGTTAGACATATTGAGGAATGAATTTGTATGTTGAAACTAACAAAATCAGTTTTGCATAGTCTGATGTCCTTAGCAGACAACCCCCAACTGTAATATCCACCTTGAGTATCCCTTCATTTATAATTTTCATATGTGTTTGTGTGGGAAAAGTTTTATGGGACATTTTCAAACTAGTTTTCCTGCTGTCTTCCCTCTGTCCCCACTTCCAGATACTTCCTGGATTAAAACCCTTTTGGGTAAATGAAGTTCTCAGCTGTGCTGGAATAACACCTTCTTTGTCTCTCACCAAATATGATTCCCCTTACCTCTTCCTGTCTTATTTTATTTTATTTATTTTTTTTTTTTATTTCCTCTACTTGACCCACGGGTTTTCTGAATAGAAAGAGAAAATTCATCCCCCACTCCCAGTTTCTTATCTTTGGGGTTTATTTGACTTCTGGAATCTGAATGAAGAATCTCATCATGACTCCAATGTGCCTTCTCTTCAACAAGCCACTACCTTTTATATCTAACCTAATAGATGTTTTGTGGATTAAGCCAATGACAGTTTAGTGCAGGACAAACTTATTAGTAAGTACCTCCCAGAAAAATATATATAAAGTTTAAAATGCATTTTTAAAAAATGAAAAATCTTTCTTAAGCTTTAATTTTACTTTTAATTCCAAGCCAATAAATTTTCCCAATAAGCAAAATACTTTAGTGATTTTCAAACCAAATTTAAACTAATTAGATAATAGATAATTAATCAGTAAAATTAATAAATTCATCTATATTGAAAGATTTGTCATCAGAATTCACATTATTAAAAAAAATCTTTCAAAAATAAAACCTGCTTTTCTGAAACATTATTTGAGAAAATTTAGCTGATATAAAATTTTATCTGAATTGAAACAAATTTTACTTAATATTGCAGAAAAGCATCTTTATATATATATATAGGACATTTTTGACATGTTAAATGATTTATTGACAGCAAGATGTTTGAGGAATTGAATGAAGCAGGGCAGTAACTAGAAAAATATTACATGGCGAATAAAATTTGAATGCCTTTTTTATATTTTTTTTTCACAGTCATTTTTAAAATTTAAAATATTTCAAGCATTCAAATATTTTATTGTATTTTACGTACTTTAGGACCTTAACAAATTTTTAATTTACTTTAGGTACCGCTTTCGTTTTTTTTGTTTTTTTTTTTCTTCTTGTTATCATGCATCAATATCCGTATTCATAAAAACTCAATATAATTGTACATACATAAAATAAATTTAAAATTCTTTTTAAAATACTGAGTTATTTTACTGGACTTTTCAATTTGCAATTAGTAAATACATTTTTAGTCTTTGGCTGACAAATTAATACAGAATTTACAAGATTTAAAAGTTAACAAATTATTCTAATTAAAATTTTTAAAAAATCAATTCTTGTAAAAAAAATTCATTATTCATAAGAAAATAGTGTCCATAATATATATTATTCATAAAAGCAATTAAGCTTTTCTAATTAAATAATGTCTTAGTTTTATTGTGTTTTTATTTTTATTTTACAATTCAGAGCCTATTTTCTGTAACTGTGGGCCTGTTTGATAAATAAAAAAAAATTTTTTAAAATTTGAGGACTTAACCTTATAACAAAATGTAAATATTAAGCAAAAAAAAGAATTTCAAAATTCCTAAAATTAAATGAATGAGGAGTTGGTGTTAAAAAAAAAAAAATACCAAATTTTTCAAATCAAAGAAACATTTCACAAATAATTTAATTTCTGAATACGTCCTGAAAGTTTCATTAAAATTGCACAATTATCTGATTTTTACAAGAATTTCTAAATTAATTTTTTTTTTTTCTGCATAAATTTCCAATATAAATTTATGGTCCCATGTTGGTGCCAGAAAAAACAGATTTTAACAGATAAAAATAATTTTTCATCCAAAAATCCTTTGATCTTCCATCTTAATAACAAACATTTTGTTTTATATTTTGGGGCATATTTTTCATCATGTATCCTTTTCCTTTTTTTTTTTTTTTTTTTTTTATGAATATTTGGAAGTACCTAATTGTGAATCTTATACACAAAATACTGCTATACAACAGATGCTTTGCATCTTGGTTATATGTATTAATTATTCTTCAGATAAGGAGAGAATGTGATGAAAATTTCATTTTCTACACATGTAAAATCTTTACTTTTTTATTGTTAATAACACTAATATGTACTTTTGTGTAGGTCCCTCCAAATATATGAGGAAAAAAGTGCCCAAGACAAAACTTTATTATATAAATCATTAAGAAGAAAGGTTAAAGGATTTTTTTATATAATTTTTTTTTTTTATTATTCTTTGTAGAGCTCTGAAAGTTTTTTATATTTAATTAGTAATGTTACTTTTTACTGTTGATTTTTTTTTTAATCTGTTACTCCCACTGCATTTAATTTTATTAAATAAAGACAGGTCATGGAAAAATCATCAATTTTTGGATCAAATGGAACCTTAGTTGCAGAAAATCTACTCCAAATTTTGTAATTAAAAAAAAATAAATAAATAAATCAAAACAAGCTTTGTTTTTTATTTGAAAAACATTTACTTACTTTTATGAAAAATATAGGCACAAAATTGATATGTAAATCTTAAGAAAATGACAACACCGCAAGAAAAAGCTAATATATTGAATGCTGATCATTAATTTCTTAGCTTCAATTGTTGATTTTAAAAAAAAAAAAAACTATCAGCAATCAAAATATTCAAAATACATTTTCGTCCTGACCCACCTCCACTCCCACCAAAAATCCCCACCCTCTCTGTCAGCAAATCTGTATTAAATATGGGCTTTAAAACAATGTACTTCTATTTCTTTCTTTTTGGGCAGTTATTCAATTGCTCTCCAAAAAGCAGACACCCTAAAACCAACTCTCAAAACAGCAGTCTCCATTTCACTTCACATCTGCAAATGGTAGTCATTTTTACTGAATCATAAATTTTTTCCACAGCTAGGGTGGCGGGAGAGGAGAAGTGGCAATGTTGGCTTAATTTGATTAATTTTCTAATTAATTTTTTAATGACTTGGCATTCTTCCTGTTCACACGGGCAAAGTAAAGCATATTTCGCACTGCTTGGTTGCACAAGACACAAAGTCAGGAAATATAAGTTTCCTTTCCACATCCATATGTTCAGTAGATTCCATATCCTATGTGGGTGTGAGTGTGTGTATATATATATATATATATATATATATATATATATATATATATATATATATATATGTGTGTGCACACAGACACGCACTAGGTGTGTGGGTACCCACATAGGAATGGGACTGAGATTCATTAAATGGTCAGGAAAATAGCTATCAGGTTTTCACTAGGGGCATATTACGGCTGGCCTTAGTGTAATCAGACTCCTTGCTTGAACCTCTATATGTTTTGCATGACTATTGACTGTGGTATCTGGTGTCTGCAGCCCAGTTTATTCCATCAGAACTGGAATGGTCTCTTACATTCTCCTCATCCATTCCTTCTCTACTGGAATTCTGTGGGTGGATTGACTCTCCCCCACCCCTCTACCCACAACCTGGTATTGCAACCAACCTCCACCAGTCTCTCTTTCCCACCATAATATAAGGCATATTTGATCAAAAAAAGTATTGCTGTTTTTTCTGCTAAGAATTTTTTTTCTCCCCATCTTGAAGTAAATGACTCATCAATAGTTTAAGGTAAATCAAATGATATTATGTTGTTTTTTTTTTTGGGGGGGGGTTCCCTCTTCCTTTCCTGGGGAAATGACAAACATCACTGCTACTCAATTTACTATTGATCTTCTATAAGTATAATATTGTATCACTGGAATATTAGATTGGCATTTCTTTTAAATACAAGTGTAGTTGTTATGGTTATGTATGGCTATGAACATACAAAACTGAATCTACCAACCAAGATTGAATTGCAGCTGAAGCTGCTTGTTTACTAACACCCTTGGGAAAGGCAAGAATGTGCTTTTATTTTTTTATTTTTTTCCCACTCTGTCCTATTACTAAATATCTTTTACAAAAAAGTTTTATCACACACACATCGACATGGTTGGAAAGAAAAGCGAATAATTATACACTTGGGTAAACCACTTCCCCATAACTACCTTCTACCAAGGCAATAGTCGTAATAAAGTTATGTTTGTCACCCTTGACAGGTGACAGTTAGACAATGTTTTTATTTGTCAAAGGATAAAATGTCCTCAGTAATCAGTACTCAACAACCAAATATGTATATAGTTCACACGTTCATATGACTGTTAAATTCACATAGTTTACACATAAATTTATGCATAATTCAGTTTACACTTTTTCAAAAATTACCAAATATGTATCTTATGTCATAAAACTTATTTAATGACTGATTTTTGTATGGCTGAAAAATTTTTCATCCTCTTATTTCTTATCTCGCTTCTCCCACCCCTTATCTCCCACCTGTCTTCCTCCTCCTCCAAACTATAATTGTGCGTGATATTAGTTTAATTTCCTTTTGCATTAAATCATTACTATCATATTTTCTTTTAGCTACCAAGTATTCTAATAATTCTACCTTTGTGAAATACCAGTTTTCCCTCGGTATATTTTCTTTACCAAAGTAGGATTTAGACAACATTTTACATGATCACTATGAAAATTTAATTTTTTAATCAAATTGATTAGAATTCTAGGACTGAGCGGTTTATAGAATCTCTAATAATGAATCACAAATATTTCATTGTGTTCAAACCAAAGTTTAGTGTTTAGAAAATACTATTGGTCTCTTTGGCAATGTTCTTTATAGTATACCAAAGTTACAAGAATCCGTAACAACTTAGAAAGAAAAAAATTGGTAGGTCCTTGATTAGACTGAGACTCTTGTCTGGCTTTTGTTTTTTGTTTTTCCAAAACAAGTTATGCGCTGTTTTCCTCTGTCCCTCTTGCCTTCAATATGTCATGTCAGTGTTAAATTTTCTAAGCCCTCTTTTCTCATTATGTGCTCGAAAAATTTCAACTCTATTCTGGTGTTAAGTATAAGTGGCCTTTTTGTTTTCATTTTTCTTAAAAAACTTTGTCATTGCTCACTTGTTCAGTGTATGGTATTCTCAGCATCCTTCTGTAGAACCACATTTCTGTTGCCTGAAGTCTTTTCATCTGTGACGAGATGACTATATGAATGTTATGCGAGAATAATCAACACAGGATGAGAGGCAACATCCTCAAAATATCCAAATAGAACACTGAAAATTATTTGTGCTTGTTTATATTAATCATTTTGATCTGGGAATTTTCCATAAATCTTGAAAACCAGTTGAATGGACAGTGAAAAAGTAGATACTTTCCAACAGCTTATAGGATACTACAGACCAATCAAAATGAACTTTGTAGCCATCACCAAAATTAAGCCTTCATCCAAAGCCAATGATTGTGTGTGTGATTTAAAGTACTCTATGATGAGCTCCTGGGAAATCAAATAATTATTTGACTAAGTACTGTTACCAATTAGGCTCATTGACAGTAGCAATCAACAAAAATTATCTAGAATTAGATAATATTCCAGCAGGTAATGTTAGGCCACATGTTTCTTTGATGACCAAGCAAAATTTGTGTCAATTTGCCTGGGACATTCCCACTTGTTTACTATAATCCACAGTTGATGCACTTTCTGGTTATAGATTACTGTTCTGTATCGAAATTTCAAGCAAAAAAAGATTCATTTCCATAGAAAACTGTAAATGTCATTTTTTAAATGTTCTTTGTTACAAAAGATGGCAATTTTCTCGGAAAATCAAATTATGATATTACCTTAAAGATGACAAGAAGCATTAAAACAAAATTGTAAAATGTTCATTTTTTTTTTTTTTTTGTCTTGTTTTGTTTCTTTGTTGTTGTTTTTTTGTTTTGTTTTTTTTAATGTCAACATTATTTTTGCTTAAACTAAATAATTTTGCATCATAGTTACTACAAAAATCAGTTTTAAGCAGTGTTTATACAAGATGCTGCACAAAAGGAATTCGGATTGATTAGTCTGCTCATCTGTTGAATTACTCAATATTTCCCCCTGTCCTGCCAGACCTTTCACACACATCTTGAAATTACTCCTCCACAAAATGAAGGACCTCTTTCTGAGGAAGCCATTTCATGCCTTTAAACTTCCCTGGATAGCACATCATATGCATAAGTAGGTATAAAAGCTTTCAGCTCTTCTATTTATATTTGTTTAAAACAACTGAAACTAAGATTTTTTTTTTTTTTTTTTTTTATTTCAGAACCTGGTCTTACAGAGGTCTGCTATAGCACATTAGCACTGGATTACATGCAAAAGACTCGTCCTCCACATGCTTTGTGGATGTATACACCAGCCTATCACAAGTCACAGGACTACCTACTACGATGCAACCAGTACCTTGAAAATGAACAGAGCACACCTTTTGCACAGCCCACAGATGATGCAGAGGACTGTGTTGATCCTGAAAGTCATGCAGCAGATTCAGAATGCACAACCAGTGACAGCCAAAATCGTCCAGAATGCTCAGCAAGGAACATTACTCAGAACACATGTAGTTGCAATAACCCATCCTCAGACTATGTATTCTTTAACCCCACACAGAATGAATATTTGGAAAAATAACGCAAAGTGAAGATAATACTTCCTGGAGAGGAACAAAAAAAAAAATTGCAAAAATAAACACATGCGCTCTTTCTATTTCTGATACGTTTATCGACACATGTAAAAAATGAATGGCTTATGTGATGAACACGTGCACTTGCAGAAGGAAGAGTGTTTAGCTGAAATTGGCAAAGGTGTTGCTGCCAATGTTTGTACCATTTGTCTTTGATCTTTTATGCTTCCCACTGGAACTGACCAAAATTAAAATTTGTGTGATTAAAAAAAAAAAAACTGAAAAAATGGGAGGGGGGAATAAACAAAACAAATGAAAAGTTCATCTTTAAATATATTTGTTTAAATTTACTTCTCTGAAGAACTTTTTTCTTTTCTTTTTTTTCTATAAGGCTGAAAGAAAATCTTTTAAATTCCCTTGCTTATAGCGTGAGTCAAAGAAATTAGTTGTTTTCTAAAAAAAAAAAAAAAAAACAAACATGCTACTGAAAAACTTACTTTTTAAAAAAGCTTAAAGATTTTAATCAGAACCTGTAAAATCAGGAGATGACTTTTCCTTCCCACCCATCTAACCTCACTGGAAAACAAATCAGGGTACAAATGGATTTTGAATTAATCTTTCTGCAAGTACCTGCTGTTTTTGTTTTAGTTTGCCTAAAAGTAAGTGCTGAATTATAATAATTATATTAATATTAATATAATATTACATTACATTATATTAATTATATTATAATTATAATAGCTGTAATACACTTCTTTTATGTCTTTCTCCATCAAAACATTGGCTGAAGATAACCTTAAAAGTATTATTTTCTTTTTGGGATACCCCTTTTTCTCTCTATTAATATCCAGTTTTCATGGTTTATTAGATGCTTGAAAAGGGGGTGTTTCATTTTTTTTTAAATATTTTTTATTCCATTTAAAAATGAGAAAAATGCAATAGTCCTTTTTTTTCTCTCTTTTAAAAACTTTGCTTGGATTTAAACTTTATCATTTGACCAAAATTGTTAAATTACTCTTTCATTTCCCTCCAAGGCATTTAACTTTTTAATTTGAAATGTAATCTTTCAAGCAAATAAATTAAAAAAAAAAAAAAAAAACAACAATCTTAATTGCATCACTTTACTGAGCGATCTAAAAATAAGGCAATTGAAAAAAGGCTCTGTACAGTGTTCTATTGCAAGCATAAAAAATTTGATTCCATCCTCCATTATTGTTGAAAACAAAAACTTTCAATTTTTCTAGATTTAAAAAAAAAAAAAAAAAATTCTCTTCTGCTCTTCAAATCCTAGTCAAAAAAAAAAAGATGTTTATTTATTCCATGTCTTCCAAACCAACAGTAGGAATTCTACCATTTTGGGAAGTGAATAGGAGAGAAGAAAAGGCCCTTAAAATCCAGGCTGAGTGACCACAGAATTATTTTTCATGATTCCATATATTTTTTTACATAACTGTTACGTTTGGGTGTCTGTACACAAACAATGCTTGACTAGCACAAAAAAGGAAACAGAAAAAAGACTGACTGGTTTTAAAAAAAAAAAAAAAACATTTTGGGAATTTTTTCTTATTTATATCATTCAAGATTTTTCATTCTAAAGGAAGAGAAATGTATATATTTATTGAATTTGATTTTTTTTTTTTTTTAACCTCTTCAAAGAAAAATCTTTTGTCTCAGTAAAAATAAATTCCATGTTCCCAAGTAAAAAGTTGGTGTTTGTTTTTTTTTCTATTCCACTTTTAATTTTCCATGTTTTATTGTGCTTTTTAGAATGATTGGTTTTTGTATTCATTGCTTTTATAATCTTAACATTTCTTGGGTTGTTTTCAACCAATTTAACATCATTGGTACTACTTTTTGTTTTTTCTCTGAAGTGTTAGTAAAACTAACACTTAACCTTTTCAACTTCTTTCAAAGTGATATCCAAGAGCTGCATACTACTCAATGAGATTTGAAGACTGGAGTCAATATTATCATACCAAAATCATAGAAAGATTGTACTAAATTTAAGAAAATTCAAATATTCTAATGACAATTGTGATTTTCTCCTAGTCTTAAAAAGCATTACAAATTTTCATTAATCCTTTCACTCCATAGCTTATCCAGCTACCTTTTTTTTTTTTATCCAAGTAACTAACAGCGTTCTCCAGTTGGTAGGATTTTAACGACTGTCATAATACCCTTGGAAAAGTTATGAATCCTCGTCTTCTCCCTCCCCTGCCCCTCCAGGTATGGGTAAATAGTAGTTCAGACTGGGTTCTATAGCTTTGGATGGTAACTGGTATACCGCAGAAAAAAATGGCAACCTACTGTGGGGGGAAAAAATCTACATTGTCAGTCATGTATCGAAAGATACATGATTGCCTAAGCGTGTAACACACATGGCACATAACTGACTGAATATGCACTAACTGTTGCTAAGTTTCTTTCATAATATCAGAATCAAACAAAAATGTTTTTTCTCTCTTACACACACACACACACACACTAATATATAACACAAAAAAATAGTTATAAATCTAACCATCCATAATTAACATCTTAAGATAACACCAAGCCAGGTAAAAAACAAATCATTAATTACTAAAGAAGAAAAACAAAATAATGGGCAATCAAAGAATTTTTTGAAAAAAATGGAATATTTTCAAGAACTTTAGAAAAACCCCAGAATATTCCAGAAATATAAGTTATCTCTGACAGCAGATAAAACATTGTTACATCATTTTTGACACTCAGAGCTGAAAGATAAAGAAAAAAGGAGACAAGAAAATTATGAAATGAAGAAGAAATAACTGGCATCCTACACATGTGCACATAAATACATGTACAGGTGTAGACACAAAATTTCAACCTAACACCAACAAAATAAATTTTAAATAAAAAAAAAAAAATTTTTTTTTTTTTTTTTTTTAACTTAATATAAAAATTACGAAAACTAGAAAATTGACATACCTCCTGACAAGTTCTCCAAACAAATACCCAAAAATTCATCTATGAAACTGGAGTAGAGGTGCTGAATATAACATCAATCAGCTAAGTGACAAATTTTATATTTGTATTAATTCTATCTATCTATCTTTCTTCAAATGTTATTTTTTTAGTGGATACCCATATTTGAGTAGACGTTCCATTTATTTTAAATGTTACTTATTTCCTCTACTGGCCTGCGTACACAAGAAAAACTCATTAAAAAAAAAGATTTGACCAAATTTAGTTTGGCATCATAGGAAACCAGTATTTTATCTGGTTTTGGTCCAACCCTAAAATCTAAACAACCTGATTTTATAATAAAGCATTTGAAAATACAATCTGTAAAATTATTACAAGTTATCACTTTGTATAGAAATCATTTCATTTAGATAATCAACCTGCATGTCTTATTTAATACTGCTTAGTTATTACTCACCCTATTTCCACTGTCTAAGTCTGTATTACCCAGCACAAGGAGTGAACTTCCAATTACTGTTGCCATATTCACAACCAATACTATTCCACCAGAAGAATAATATAACTTGGAACAGTATTTTATATTTTGAGAAGAGGACAATAGTTTAAATGCAAATAACTCCTCATACCAGAAATTCAGATACAAAATTCAAACATGAAAATACCTTTGCAAGATCCTAATAATTGTACTGAATAAGTCTTGTTTTCATAAAACTGGTATACTGTTTAATGAATGGACAAACCACTGCTGTTGGCAAGTGTGTTGCTTGTTAATCGACCCCACTTATCTCTATACTAAATGTTGTCAATTTCTATGGGTCCACATGTCCTTATACAACTGGACTGACCTCTATTCATATCACAATCCATCACCTGTCCAGTGTCTACACCGGAAAAGCCAGCCATCAGCTTCCTGTTTCTATCAATGATGGCAAGTAATTAACAAAGAAATTAATCTTTGAAACCTGTCTTCCTGATTTGCTCAACGGGCAAATCACAACTGCCAACAGGCATTAAAAAGGTTTGATTGGCACTTGCTGACTTTTCAATATTCACGGGCAAGAAAATAACACTTGTGGCACTTTTCCTAACCGCCCCCCCTCCACCAACCTTGATTTCCTTACTTCCATATTCCCATGTTTCCTTCTGCACTCATTCCTGTGTACGTTTGTATATGGACACATAAACATCTTTGTGTTAAACAAAACTTAAATATGTCACAATTTTGTATTATAAATAAAATGTGTCTGTGTATGCTCATGGACACAGTTTTTTTTTTGTTTTTTTTTAATAGTACAATTCAAAAGTTCAAGGAATTTTGATTTTTGAAGTATTGTCGGAGTTAGTTCCTCCTTAATTCCCTAATCGTTCACTAGGGGTCGTTCTCCTTATACTATAAATACTGGGCGACTTCTTGCCTCATTCTCTTTTTCATTTCTTCATTTCAGCGAACACATCTACAATGTAAGCACTCTTAGAAGATAGCGTATCCCCACTTAATGGTATAAACTTTGAATTTATTTTTTCTTATGGCATAAATTTATTTGAAATTGGTCTTTTAAATGTCTTGGATTTTTTTATACGTAATTGGGAGTTTGAGTGATTCATTTTTACGGCTTATCAACCCTTTACAGAAAATATTTTTAGATTGTAAGAATTTTTTTTAGATGATAATGATTTAATGACACAAGTCTTACTAATTGATTCATAGCTGGGAGAGAATAGGTTGATTCATGCTTTTCCCAAAGGTATTCATCCATAAGTGAATATAACGAACCCAACAGGAATTAGAACTCAGCTCTCCAATTTACAATTCCAAGTGATTATCCATAACACCATCTGCAAATCCAAGCTTACGACACCTGGTATTCCTAAACAGTTAGCTACCTAGGCACTGACCGGGATCGACATTGCTTAATTTTGGTGACTATACGAGCACCGGTGTTTCAACCTGCTGCGGACGTAAGCAATTGGGAGTTAGATATGTTTATGATATCTAGTTAGGGTATGGCGAATATTTAGTATTTGGTTGGGGTGGGTAGAATATGCAACACAGTCATTTCCCATGCTTAACAAACGGTGAGAGGGTTAACGTGTAATTTTAAAAAAATACCAAGATTTTCTAAAGAAACGTTTAAAAATAATTCCGTTTATTTCTGAATTGAATCAAGTCTTAAAAATTACATTAAAATCCGACAGTTATCTGATTTTTGAAAGAATTTCAAAATCAATGTTTTTTCCCCGTACAAATTGAAGCCGGAAAACAACATTTTTAACCAAAAAAGGTTCTGAAAAGGATTTTGAAAATTAATTTTTACATTAAAACATCTTTTGATCTTTCCTAACACAATAATTTTGTCGAAAGACATTTGTTTTTACACTTTGAGGACTTTTTCATCATGTACGCTCATTTTTTAGCGAATCTTTGTCGATATATGTTTAAAAATATTTAAAAAAATAAAATCTTCAGACACACTGGGTTGTATATTAATATTCTTTCGTTTTTATTATTTCAGTTAGATTCCTCATATATATGTATAGATGTATGTATGTGTGTGTATATATATATATATATATATATATATATCTGTATATATAAGTGTGTGTGTATGTATATATATATATGTGTGTGTATATGGATATATATTATTATTATCTCAATTAGCTGCGGATGGCTCTTTATTGGGTTTTCATCAGAATAGGTAGGGATGAGTAGATGCGATAGGCAACAATAAACTACAGAAGAACTCAAAATTGGTCGCTACATTTAAGTATTGCATTAATATTTAAGCTTACCTTTTAAAAGTTCAACGATAATTCTTCTGTCCCCACTTTAAAGACAATTTGATATACGTAGGTCCTTATTTTCCGTACAAAAAATTATTTTTATTTCAAAAGTGACTTTCTCAGGTTTTAGCAATTAATTTCGATTATTCCCAAATTTATTTCCAGGTTATAAAAATTGTTATCGCACAAAAAAATAAATTCGTTGCAAAAATCACGTAAAAATTCGATGAAAACAATCGCAGTAATGAAAACTTGGGAATCCAAAATTTCAGGATTGCAGGTCCGGATCTGGCCTGATTCCAAAATGGTATGATATGTTAGGCTACGTCCTCTAGGAGTAAAGTTGAAAAAGTGTGACACACTGACATTTGCATTTATCATATACTAGCCGAGGTACTCGGCGTTGCTAGAATGTACATGGCTGCATATGTATAATCACACCGACTGTATACCCCCACCCTCATGTCTAGAAATGTCTGCCTGCATCTTCGCTTACATGCATCACCCATTGGTATACTAAGCTACTATCCCCACTTTTATCTTTTTTTACGGTATGCCTTTCGCAAGTGTTTGATTGAAGGAATTACATCGATAACACTTTCTTGTCTGGTTGTTGCTCGGGGTTAAATTTTTCAATGTTTTAGATATTCAGTAAATCTCCTAATAAACAAACTTACAAATAGTATGTCATTGCTCACAAATCTAATAATCAAACAAAAACGGATGAAGCGTCAGAGTTTGATTCAAGTGCAAGCGCATGAACGCCCCCCCCCTTCTTCGCACGTTTACTGTAAAGCTGGCGTTAATAAGAGGTTCTTCTGGAATTTTTCCTTTCTAACGCTTCAATAATACTTCTCAAACAATCTTTGCATTAAAGGTTGTTCGAATGCCAATTTAGGAGGGAATCATATGCAAAAACTATTGGCTAAATGGCAAAAGTCGATTTGAGACCTAGTTTGTCGCAGATTTCGTACACTTAACTGAAATAATCTAAACCAAATATTCACGCAAGACAATTTGTGTGTCATATGTAATTTACATGGCAAATTTGGAAAGCATCGGGTGAAAAGCCAGGAAGTTGGGGCCGAAAACCGGTTTTTTTTTTTTAACAGTTTTTCGTGGTTTTTCGTTATACGCGGGGAAACGAGCATGATTAAAACCACACTATCTTATTTCTTGCATGATGGCAAATTTTTTTGCTACGTGTTTGAAGAAAATCGGATATGATAGAGCAGAGAGGATCCCCACACGCGCGCGCCTGCGTTTCATGTTAGATCTTCTTGTTCATTCTTCGGCAAATTTTCCTTGGGCTTTCATATTGTAAGGATTTCCACGGACTTACTAGAAGCAATTGGGAACGCATTTTAAATAATTTAAGTTACATTTTGGCCTTATTTGACAAGACATAGCCTAAAAAATTAATAGCTAAAAAAAAAGCATATTTTTACGCTTTTAAATATTTTTTTAAAACAACAAAATCGCTTCCGCCCAGTTTGATCAGCTAATTTGATGGATGTCAACAAAAGAGAAATTTAAAAACTCTTTTAAAAAATCTCTTAAAAACTCAATGTATGTCCAATACATTCGTTTCGTGGAAAATAGTAAATTTACGGTTTTATTAATTAGATTTTGTACAAATATTAACGAAAAATCTTTTCCCTGGTCGAGCATATCCTCACTTGTCAAGAAGTTCCAATACGGAGAACCAAAAAGTAATAATTTATTTCATTAAGTGTAGGTTTTATAAATGCTTTTCATAATGGAATCTTAATGTTTCTTATTTATTTAGTTTGTTTTTTTGTTGTTGTTTTTTTTTTTTTGTTTGTTTTATCGTGTTTTTTTTTGTTTTTTGTTTTTTTTTGTAAGCTTCAATTTTCTTCTATTTCATAAGCATGCGCAACAAAATTAGTGGAAAAATAATTATATCCCCCCGCCTGCAAAAATTGCTTGACTGAAAAAAAAAAAAAAAAATGATCAACTTGAAATAATTAGCTGTTATCCTTTCAAAATTCCTGAAGTCTAAATATAAGAAATCATAAAATATTAGAGAATAAGAAAGCTGAAAAAGTAGATAGGCAAACTAAACATGAGCAGTTGTCTGAGTAGTAAACTGTAAAACACCACTTTGCGTCATTACCGTAGATGAGCGTTTACTTTTAAATTAATAACGTGACACTTGGTTTTAATACATTTTTTTAATTCTTCAAACACTTCTTTATTTTCAATCAAGTTTCAGCAATAACTAACTAATATCTGAACAACTTTTTAAAGTCAATTTTTCACAAATAAATCTATTCTACACTAGATTATTTTTGTAAAAACAAGAACTATACAGTATCTTTTATTTAAAAAAAAAAAAAAAAAAAGAAAAAAACATTTTTAAGTTTTCTTGAATTCTTTTCTTAAGATTTCAGACCATATTTTCGATGTGTTCACAGTCGATATCAATTTTTTTTTAATGATATAACTATATAACACATTTTGGGTATTTAACTTTATAAAAATGTAAAAAAATAGAAACATCCAAAATTCACGTGTATGGATTAAACGCAAGTTAACTAAAGCAGGGGTATAACTGACCTGATAGAATATTTCGAAAACACTATATATATATATATATATATATATATATATATATATATATATACACACACACAGCGCACAGTCAGTGTTGGTGGTAATTAAAAGTGATTGATGCAAAATAACAAAGATTAAATTTACACTAAGTTTGTTTCTCGACGTTTGGTGCTAACATGGACTTTCATGCAAGTGGCCAAACGATTGTCACGTGTTGCTTCAAACGGTGAAGAACAAATGTATATTTATTCTTAGACTATATGTATATATATGTGTGTGTAAAAATTCAAAAGTATGTGGGTTAGCAAAAACTACGGCGCCTTCCTTGATGATTTTCATTTCAACATCAAGAAACTGATTAGACAACGTAAAGTATCAGTATAAAAATAAGTAGACACAATATGTTTATGTTATTCAATGAAATATGTTTGAATATATATATGTACATAAACATATATATACATATATAGATATGTATATAAATATATATATATATACATGTATATAATTATATATACACATGTATATGAATATATGTGTGTGTGTGTGTCTGCGCGCTCGCGTTTCCTGGTCTAATTCAACTTTGACCAATAACTATTTTATAACTATATAGATAGAAAGATGGGGTGCGGTGGATATATTGTGCTCTAAATTACGCAAGAATGAAAATAACGCTGACATCTCATTTTACCAAAATTACACAAAAATACCTTGAAATATTAACGAGTAAATTTATAAATTTGTAGATTTATTTATAAAATTGTCACTGGCTTCGACTTAAGACGACTATCGGAATCTCTTGAAACTATTCTGGTCGGTCTCCAAGTTTGTGAATGCTGCCATAATCCTATTTTCAACATCATCACTTGATAAGACACAGAGTGTGTTGAAACAAAATGGCTATTTTTGTAGTGATTTTATAACATACTTATGTTATAGTTTTTTTATAACATACTTATGTTATAATTTTTTTATAAATAATAATTATATATATATATATATATATATATATATATATATATATATATATATATATAAGTCCACCATACATATATATATATATATATATATGGTGGACTCTCCCGTCGTATTCGACGTATGAGGGTCAGCAACTCAGTTCTGACAGCCAGACACCAGCACATATGATTTGATTATATTTGAAGGACTGAATACAGAGACCTGGTACTAGACCAGTTGCCATCCAAGGCTAAAAAACCCAGTCTGTCCTGCTAATTACCTATAGCTGGAGGGAGAAGAAGAGGATTTATACCTTTCCCAAGGGTATAAGCTCCTAATGGATTCGACTGGAATTCAAGCCCTCATTCCGAGCCGCTACTCCACAGTATATATATACAGGGTGTCCCAAAATAATGTATACACTCTTTGAATCGTTATAACTTATTCAATTTATGTATTTTGACTTATAAATAAGATTAATACAAGAGAAAGAATACACATTTAAAGAATTTGAGAGTAAAATATACAAAAAACATAGAAAATTAACTTTAATAAGAATAAAACCTCCTTGGAGCAATGGCAGAATGTTCATATAATGATGAGTTCACATCAAGTGCTCAAACTGGTTGCCGTTCTGTTCAATACACTTTTCATATCTTAAAGAAATAGACTTACAAACGTCCAGTACCATTTCCTCTGGTATTTGGGTACATTTTTCTTCAATTGCTACTCTCATTTCAGCAATTGTTTCAGGTTTCCTGCTGGAAACTTTGTGTTTTAGAAACCCCCACAAAAAGAAATGCAAGGGTGTCAAATCTGGTGATCTAGGTGGGTATTCAACTGACCCTCTTCTTCCAATCCATCTGTTTTGCATATTTTCATCCATATAAGTTCTCACATCACGGTAATGTATTATTAACAATTAATATTTAAAGAGTGTATACACTATTTTGGGACACCCTATGATTATGATGATGAAAAAATAACAGAATAAAAGAAAATTCAACAAATCTTGCACTACAACAATATTACTAAGTATACTATATTTTTAAAATAACTTTACTACATATTATAAGTTTACCAATGTCGTCATAAATGACACCATATTTTATTAACGTCTTTTACCAGTCTTTAAATATAAATAAAACTGCAGTACAAGGGAGTTAATCAAGTAAAGCAAAAATAAAAACATTTTTGCTTTGTTTATCTTTCATCGTCATTTTCATTTTATCGCAATCATGACGCAAGCAGTATGAATGGGAAGACTCAAATAATCGTCTTTTCTCGGACGCCTACTTTTCCGGATAGTTGACTCATAAAATTTGGCTCCAGAAGTCACACAGATACTATCATTCAAAACTAGTAATACATGTTTTAAAGTTTTTTTTAAGGAAGTAAATTTTGATTTTAAGATCCGTAAAAAAAAAAAAGAAACAAAATGTATTTAAATAAAGTTTTTAAACATTTTTAAAAAAACATTCGCGCGATTACTCATCGCTCGTTCAAACAGCCATTACTGATAAGAAAAATGGAATCAACAAATTTAAAAATCTTTTTAAAATCCAATATTTGTCCGAGAGATTTGTTTCAAAGTAAATTTAAGGATTAACTGTGTTTTGTAAAAATACTTACATTTTACTTAAAGAATAGCTAGAGTTACGTTTATTTATGCACACAATTACTCGTGAGCCCTAGTCTTCTACTGTCACCCCGACTTAAAAAAAAAAAAAAAAAAAAAACGCGAGTAAAGCTGAATTGAGTACGGGGGATAAAACCTACTCGGATCTAGAAACCAGTTTATGAAAATAATTTTCTTTATTTTATAGTCTTTAATGAAATTTAGTAGACTGAATAACTTTATTTTTTAAACTGCAACAGGAGTATAAAAAAGAAATTAATTAAAAATAGTTAAAGGATATTTTTGAGTTTCACTCATTTCATGTATTTTTTTATTAATTTTTTATTAATCTATTTGATGTCAGAAGATATTTAAATGCACCCAATGAGATCTTTTTTTATTCTGGTTTTAAAAGTTATTAAACTAAAGAAAGTGCAACGGGAAAATTGGATTGATACTGTTTATTGATTGCCTTTATAGGAATTAAACTCTCTATATATTTTTCAATCAATAAAATCCAATCTAAATATTGGTTTGACAAACAATAATTATTACGACAAATATCGCCAAAATACTTGCGAACGTAGTTGTAGACCTACCACGTGTTATTTTTGGACCATTTAGAAAATAACAATAATAATTCCTTTCATCACTCCCGAAAATTCGAGCAAAGGATTTTCGCGAGCCAGTGTTAAATTATTTTCTAACTAATGATATAAGAAAAGAAGCCTGCTGCTTCTCGGGGTTCAAACCAATTTGAGAGGCCGGTTTGATCTATCCGTGTGTGCACCCACACACAGGCACACACTGGAAGAGACGACGGTCAGTAGCCGCTGACTAAGGCCTTTTCCACGCACACAATAACCAACAACGACCGACTAAACCATTTGTCTACGAACTCACACACAGTCATAAAGTAACTCTGTCCACACATCTCACAACAAACTAAGAACACTTAATTACTTCATCAGACAAACCTTCTGATAGAATTTTATATATATATATATATATATATATATATATATATATATATATATATATATATATATAATTCATCTACCTTCACAGAATTATTGAATTATTTCCTTTTTGAAATTCCGTACAAAATATAATATAATAGTTGTAAAATGGAAGAATAAGATTCTTCTAAAAATGATCACACTCAAAAAAGCATTAAACTTTACATTTTTGGATTCTTCAAACACGTTTTTTTAATAAAAATATCTCTTATTGCAAAAGGCAACTGGGTGAATTTAAACTCGAACTAAAGAATTACAAGTAATTTTTTTTTTAATGAATATTCAATGTATATTTTTCTTACTTGTCAAATCTGAAAAATGAAAATATGTTTTATTAAATTATGGAAGCACCAACACTCTGTATTATTTTAATCTTATTGAATTATTTTTGGTACTGTTCGGGACGAATTTTCAGTATGATCTCGATTGATATTCTATTTTTTTTTTTTTTTTTATTGCGTAATTGTTTAAAAATCTCTTAAAACTCAAATATATAATCGAGATATCAGTCTCAAAGAAACTTTGTAAAGTTAAAGATTAATTAACATAATTTTGGGAAAAAATGTTACTTACTCTACACTTAAAATATAGTAAAAAACATATTTGAACACAGGGTATATTCCAGTTGTCAACACGTTCATGGATCAAACAACAGAAGTTACCTCCCATAACATCCATTGTACAAAAACCTGCCCAATATTTTTAATTAAATACGAAAGGCCTGAACTGACAAAATACAGAAACTTGTTTCATTTATGTTTAAAAATAATCATTTTTAACTTTCTGTAACCGATAAGGTAGGAATATTTTTTTTTATTCTATAAATAAAATTATTTCTTTATGAAATTTAGTAAAATACGTTTTTATTTTAATAGGAATATGACTTTTTTTTAAAATAATAAAATTAATATTATTTATTCATTGCATTTATTCTTTCTTTTTTCTTAACTATTTGGCATTAATTTTCTTTTTGCTTGTTTTTTTAAGTATTTGGTGTCATGAAATATTTAACTACACCAACTCAAATCTTTCTAATTATTTTAAGAAACTTTCTGTAAAAGAAGAATCAAACTGAGACTTGATAAAGACTTATTGAATTGATAGTGTTTATTAATTGCCTTCACTTTGTTGTTATTTAGTTACCAATATCATAAAATATACCAAACACTTCCAGGCATCATATATTATTATTTCATACCTTATATAACAAATAGAGGTTAATTCAAAATTGTTGAATTATTCCTTTTTTGATCTTCCACACAAAAAATAATATAACAGTTGTGAAAATAATAAATAAAATAATATTCTTTTCAAAATATGCAAAAAATATCATCAAACTTTACATTTTTCAATTTTTCCAATATTATTCAATAAAAATTATTTTTGTTATCATAAGCAACCGGAAAAAAAATTTAAATAGTACTAAAAAATTAGAAATAAATTTTTCAAAAATAAATATTCATTGTAGATTTTTTATTCCATTTTAAATTCGAAGGAAAATCATTTGTTTTATTAAATTATACAAGCATCAACTCTCAAAAACTATTTTTTTAGTTTTATTGAAGTATTTTAGTAATTATTTAGGACAAATTTTCAAGATTTTCTTATTTCATATTACAAAATGTTTGTTTTTTTTTACTACAGAAATAATATGTTTGGGGATTTCTCGTTATAAATCTATTAAAAATATTTGTCATATTTTTTTAAGTATTCAAGATGTATCGAAATGATAATGTAACTGACCCAAACAAGAATATTTTTACAAAGTTTTCTAGTAAAATAACCATTTCAGTTTACAATTCATTCCTTAATGAATAAGTTCTGAAAATTTCTTTTAAATCAGATATTGCTCTGAGTTTTTATAAATTTTAAAAATAATGGGTAGAGTTTTTTTGCTTTCTTTTCGGAAAATAAACATCAATTTTGGCGGTACCTAGAAAATGAGAAGATGTGTGTGAAATTGACCAAAAATGTTTCCACACTTTTCTGAAATAATAATCTATTCAACTAAAAATTAATTTATTTATGTGTTAGTACTGAAAATTTCAATTCGGATAATTTCTACATTTTTTGTAAATTTTAAAAATTAGCACTTTCTTTTCTTTTGAGTTTGTGTGTTTTTTTTTTTTTTTTTTTTTTGGAGGGGGGGTTCTGATTTTTGCTTTCGTTATAAAGTTTGCATGCATTTTAGTGATAGATTTATTCCTGATTTTCACATGACACACCGCCATCTTTCTTGAGTCTTGATTATACCGTCGTCGTCGTCGTAATATTATTCAACATTTCTGAGATAAAAAGAATCAGTGTGCATTATTTTCTTATTTATAATCCATTAAGCGATAAAATCTCGGATTTTTACCTCACTCTAACAATGGCCACTGTCATCGACTGCTGCATCTTTGTTGTACTGATGAGGATTCAAATTTTCATTTGAACTAAGAAGTCATGGTCTAAGGGGAGATAACTAGTTGAATTTCTTCTGTTTTTGCTTCATCAGAGATTATCTTTTCTTTGTCTTGCCTTTTTTTGTGTATGCTTATATATGTGTTCATCGAAAAGATGAACACAAATTTTTATACTGATATTTTTTTCAACTAAAACTCATAAAAGTTTTCATGTTTAAATCCGCAAGCGCATGTAAAGGGTAGGATTTTAATTGCTGATTTCAAAATAAGCCTTCTTCACTGGTAGGACGAGTACAACACAATATTTTCAACAATCAATTTTTTTGCCGTTCTCAGTAATTTAGCAGTACTGACCATTCAAATCTTTTAAGTCTGTCGGAATTTATTTTTCAAATGAGGCTATCACTCGCTAAGAAAACTTCTAGGAAAACCGATATTATATAAAAACGCTTATTAGCATTAAAAAAAGAAAAATACTCAATGTCTGAGCTTACGTATTAAAAATTAAATAATAATAATAGAATTATGTCTCTCCATAGAACTCTACGTTGCATGTGGGTAGCAAACTTTTTTAGGTGTTAATTATTAATTAATATTCCCATCTAAAGATTGATGGCGTGAAACATATGGTATGCAGAGGCATAAAGTATATATATATATATATATATATATATAATTAGAAGAAAGGGTCCGTGTGCTTCTTATAGTATGTAAAATAGGTTAGTTAATAAAACAAGGACAAACAAAAGGGTAACCAATGTAATCAGTACGAAAAACATAAATTAAATATTAATTATTAGCCATATGACAGAAATAAAGCTCAGAAAGAAAGGTTTTAAGTTCGGAATTTTCGGATACACCTGTGTCCTTCATCAACGGGACGAGTTTTACCACAGGCGTGTCTGAAAATTCCGGACTTAAAACTTTCTTTCCATGCTTCATTTCTGTCATATGGTTAATAATTAATATTTAATATATGTTTGTGGTATCGATTATATTAGTACCCTTTCGCTTGCCTTATTTTATTTACTAACCTATCCATTTTACACACACACACACACACACACACACACACACACACACACACACACATGTATATATATATAATTAAATGTTCGCTTGTTTCTACTCTGATTTTCGCGGAATTACATCCAAACTTATATTGTATTTTCGGTAGATAGATAGATAGATAGATAGAAATGGAATCTTTGAAGATGGAAGCCAAAGTATGAATATTGATAAATTACTGAAGGCCTAAATGATCTTCTTCCTCTCACCATTGCTCAGTTGAGAAGACAGTGTGTCTGAGACAAAACGATTTTAACCTGTTCTATTTCTAGCTGAATAACTCAGTGTTTTTTCGTAATTCTTACGACAAATGGTATGAAGATGGCTAAACGTTTTACCTAAAAACCTGGAAAAAAGAAACTCTACTAATTTAGTGGGTTTTTTGGGGTTTTTTTTTTTTTTTTAGATATTAAACATTTTGTGGGGTGAACAATTATGCTGTAAGACAATTTTACTGTTACACCCGATAAACATTCACTTGCATAGAAAGCTAAACAAATATTTAAACATTACGGGTTATCAACTTATTTAAATAAAAACTTTTTTAAATGTTTATATTATAGAATTCGAGCAAATATCAAACTAGATTAAAACACGAAAAATACATAACATGAATATATATATATATATATATATATATATATATATATATATATATATATATATGCATGTTTCATTATAAACGACAGACAAGGTACTACGGTTAAGCTTTTTATTTAATTTTTCTTGTGTTCTAACAAGAGCTTTCTTTTCTGGACAAAGGGTGTGTAAGAACTGTCCAAATGTTTTATATTTCCGAGCGCGTTCTGCTATACCTTTAGCCATTATCAAGGATGATTCGATTTTTCAGCTTACTTGAGTGTGTGCGTTCTCTGTGTATGTCTTAGTGTGTGGTAGGGATGTTTTTAATTTCCGAATACGGTTAGCACATTGTGGCTTTGTTCGTAGTTAATATTGTTAAGAGTTGGCTTTACGAACAAAGCCATAATGTGCTAACCGTATTTCGCTTTCTAATAAGTACCGCGCATATAATATATATATAATTATATTTATATACACACACTTTTTTACATATATATTTATATATATATATATATATATATATATATATATATATATATATATATATATTATAATATTTTATTATAATAAATGACAATAAAAACATTTTACATCGCTACACAAAAACTTTCATGTTTCGGAATTATAATGGTCCCTCTTCGAGTGATGATAGATAACATGATAAAAATGATTTATTTGGGAAATTTGAATACAGATCATTACCCCGACTCACCATTTTTAACTTTCAAAAGTGGTAATGATTTGTTTTCAAATTTCCCAAATAAATCATTTTTATCATAAGTTATCTATCATCGCTCGAAGAGGAACCATTATAATTACGAAACATGAAAGTTTTTGTAAAGGATGTAATTTATTATAATAAAATATTATTAATAATAATTTTTAAAGGTTTTAAGAACTGTGGATTCTTACTTTTTCTCTTATTTATATATATATATATATTTTAAAAGGTAAATATTAAGAACTGTTAAATTAGCATTAGTTCCATTCTAATGCTTTTAATTTATCTACTGTGTAGCGAAAACCATATTTTTCTCTTATTTATGAAAAATAAAATATATATATATATATATATATATATATATATATATATATATATATATATTACAAACATTATCTTTGCTTATTTTTAGCATAATCCGTTCATATTCACGGATATTTTTCCGTGTGTTACAATCAAATGATGCAAGAAATACACTGTAACAATGAAAATCTTTTATTTCCCAAGGACTTTCCATCTCTTCCTGAGATTATCATCAGGGGTGCAATTTGTAAGGCAAAAACTATATGTAGCTATCTATTAGTGATTTTTTTTCTTTTTGCGTTTAAATAACGTTTTGCTTAACGTGAAAAAATTATCCACTATGGATTTTTTTTTATTTTGGAATGTGTTAAAGCGTGAAAACTGTTCGTTTTATAGGCATTTTAGAACATTATTACAGTATTTGTAGCTGTTTCTATTCATTGTTGGTTTCAATTTTTTATGTAGATTGCTTCGAGGATCTGTAGTTTTAATTTGTTATTTTCTTGGTATAGGATAGTTGTTATCAATCAGTATTTTTCTATACTGTGAATGTGGACAGGAATGTCAGTGCAAATGTCTCGCAGTGGACGAATGGTCAGAAGTGTAGAGTAAGACGTCTTGATAATGAAGTTGTCATATATCCAACATATATATTTGTTTTTCTGTCGGAGATACATTATCCCAAGGGACATTTGAATTGATATATAATATTGGTTTTACGTAATACATCAGTCGGTGGGGAGGAGTTATTGTGAATAATTAAATTAGTTGTATTGCATTTTGTATAATATTTGATTAATTTGATTTTTTTATTAGGATCTATGGTAGATATATTAGTACGATTGAGGTTTTTATGATTTTCTCATCCTGTTTGTAGTTAGCATGCATCTGGTTACAATATAAGAGTTTGATATATTTAAGGTCCTTTGAGAAAGTACCATCTTCTGTTTCACGTGTGTTGAGGTTTTTGATAAATTATATTGTTCATCTACAATGTGGTTTGAGAAGTCATTATTAATGAGAGTCTGCTTAATATTTTTTAGTTCATTGTAGAAAATCTTTTTTGTGGGGGAATTAATTTGTGCTCGGTTAGTTAAATTCAGTATAAGTGCTATTTTGTAATAATTAAGACATTCACTCTTATATAGTTGAGAGTGCAAGAATTTTTGCTCGTTGTTTTTTGTTTTTTGTTTTTTTATAAGGGAAGGTAGTAAATGTGTTGTTATTTGTGTCTATTAAAATGTCAAGGAAAGAGATCTTGTTATCTTTGTTAAGTTCGTATGTGAACTTGAGGACAGACATTTTTGAAAGGCTTTTTGGAGATCCATTATTTCTTCTATGTTTTTAACTAAAATAAGGATATCATCTACATATCTTAGGTAGATGGAGTTTTTTTTTTGGGGGGGGGATGCTAAATCTATTATTTTCTAGGTTGTCCATGTAGAAATTGCTGAAGGATCGACCCAGAACCTATTGAAACGCCATCCCGTTGCATATATTTGTTACTAGCAGTAGAGCCCGGCGTTGCCCGGGGATGGAACAGTAAGAGATAGATCAAGTATCGACCATCATAAAGACTGAAAAATAAAATTGACAAAGATTATTGTTTAAGGTTGACGGACACGCACGTCTTAATTAGTTTTATTTTTTATTTTTTTACGAATTGGTCAAACCCAAACTCAAACAAAAACATTGTTTTCAATCGTTATGAGTCTACCGATTGAATAGAATTTTATTATAAACAATTGTCTTGTAAATGGAATTTTTAAAGCATTCTGAATGTAAAAATAAAGAAAAAAGTGTGCAAGACAATAAGAAACACTACCTGCCAAAAAACGTGAAGTTTTGTTGAAATCGGTTGAAAAATGTAGGAAATCCGATCCCATATATAAACGAACACACACACAAACTCCATATTAATAAGTATAACTCGATATGAGTTGTCCCCCTTTCATTAATGCCTCTTAATCGTGTTTTCAAATTGATTTCTTGCAAAAACAATTGTGTTTTTCCAATTTTTGGCGCTGTCAGAACCACCGCAAGGTAATTTTACGTAGTCCTGTGAAGTTTTGTTGAAATTGGTTGAAAAATGTAGGAAATCCGATCCAATATATAAACGTACAGACACACACACACACACAATCTGCGTTTTATAATAAGTAAGATTTCTGTGATCATAAATTGGGACTTCAGTAGTACAGGTTAAAAATAATTTTCTTAGTATTTTAGGTTTAATTATTGAATGGAGGAAGAAATGAATTATATATATTTTTAATAATAATGTCAATAGTTTCTCTAACTGGAACGTTAATGAACAGAGTTTCAACGTCAAGTGATGCTATGGTTTCATTATTAGGTTTTTCGGTTTTTAATATTTGTATGGTCAGAATGTACACTAAATAGTCAAGCAAATGTACTGTAAATAATAATAACTTCACATCGCCAAAATTAAGACAGAAATCTTTAATCTTTATCTATTTTCCATATCTTTTTTCTTTTTTAGTATTAAATTATTCAATTCATAAAATTTTCTTAAAATCAATCTAATTAAAAATATCTCATAGGATGCAAATTAATTACTTTATGACATCAAGAAAATATGAAAATAATCAAAATGTAAAAGTAATGAATTAAAGTATAATTTCACTATTTTTTTTTATTTCTTTTTAATATAATTCTAATTCTCATAGCATAAAAAATAAAATGATTCATTCTAAGTTTTATAAAAACGCATAGAATTCAAAAAATATATATTCTTAAATTATTGCTTATATAAAGTTAAAGATGATTTATTTTCAAACATAAGTATCATTTTTTTATCATTGCACTGCTGGTGGTTTGTATTTCTTTAAATTTTTTTTAATTAATTTTTGCGCGCTTTTTTTAAGTCAGGGATGACAGTACGATTTCTGTTGTTGACTTAATAATTTCGATGACAGCTCATGGGCTACTGTCTGTAAATAAACGTTATTTTTATTATGTTTTAAGCAAAAAGTAAGACTTGCTTTTACAAAATCCAGTTACTTAGTCTTTAAATTTACTAATTTACCTTGAAACACATATCTAGCACAAATATTGGATTTTAAAGAGATTTTTGAATTTGTTTACATTTTTCGTCTATAATAGCGGTTCAATGAGTCGGTAGTGATGAGGGAACGGGTCAACGTTTTAAAAATGCTTGAAAAGTTTGTTTAAATGCGTAAAATTATTTTCCTTTTTCATATTACGATTATTATATATTTTGTATTAGTTTTAGGCTATTATCTTTCAAATAAAACCAAAATTTAACTTCAAAGAAAACATTATTTTACAATTTATTTTATGAAAATGCGTTTTTCGTTCTTTTTTTTTTTTTTTTTTGATATATAAATCCCGTGGTGGTACTTATATCCTGACTTCATAGTACAAGTGCAAGTGTCCACATCCTTGCTGTTAATGGCACATCGTTTTTGTTGTTATACGATCCGGCCTTCTCTTGATAAACCTCAGGTAATTTCGAAACGGACATTTTATTAAGCGTACAAAGGTAAATTGTCATCATTACTCCAAGGGGATATGACACATATCAGTTAATTCTCTAGTTTCGAGACTTTTAAAGGAATACGGGATATGTCGGAAACCTGATGAAGGCCCCAAGGCACAGGGGTCGAAAAGTTATAAAACTAATATGGGGATATACAAATCCAAAAATGATTTATTATTTCAACCCTGTATCTTCGTGAAATAATAAAAATCAAAATGGAAATCTACGAGGATGAACTGAAAAATTTCGGTCATAGAGATATTTTTTATAAAAAATAATTGATGTTTTGTAATTTGGAGGGGCAGCACGCCAATAATTTTTCAGCACCTTTTTGTATTTATTTAGTGTTTTTATCCTAAATGTGTATGGATTGCATTGAAAAATTCACAATTCGAATTTTATGATAGCGATAAAAACATACATACATGTTAAAACAAGAGGTGGCAATAACAAAAAAAAGTGGTAACAAAAAAAATTGTATTAATAATAATTAATAATAATTATAAAAGTGATAATAATATCGAAATACAAAGCAATTTAGTTTAGAGACTAAAATGTATTTTTGTTGTTGTAGTTGTCATTCTTTCTTTTGTTTTACTGTTTGAAAATTTTTTACCCCTGCTAAATGTTTTTTTTATCTTTTTTAACGTTTTTCTTGAACTTTGTATAATTCATTTTATTTTTAAATTTTTCTAAACTGCGATTGTGTTATATAGTTTTTATTTATTTTAGACCGGTAAGGGGGCAACTAGATAAAACACAATCGCGGGCGAGACACCAGCAGAAAATAATTTAAGGAGGAAGAGAGAAAATTATTTTGGCATAAAAATAAAAACAATGAAATATTATACTGGTTAAAGTTTTTTTATTCACCAGGATACAAAAGTCGACATCATTGTGAAAAGCAAAACCTTTTTTACATGTATTCTTAAAATGTTAGTTAATAATATTAACAAATAATATTAAAATAAAAAAAATATCAAAACATCAGAGAGCAGCAAATTATTTTAGTAACAAAAAAAAAAAAAGAAATTAAAATGATTTAAATAATCTTTGGAGGGGTTGTTTGCTCATTTTGGAAGAAAAGTAATCTCTGGTCTTTCATCGATATGATCCAATTTCTATATGTCTACTGTAACAAGAAAGAATGGCACACCGTTTTGGTTAGAGCATTTTAATAGAATCGAAGAATAAAGCAGCTTCCAATTTAATCAGTCCACCAGTTTACAAGTAAAATTTTTAATTATACAATTAAAAAATTAGTGACTTAGAGAGGGACTATAAAAACATGTCCAAGAGACTTAACTCCAGCATAATTAACTGCTAATCATATAATTGTTTCCCTTTTCCTTAATAAGAAAATGACAATTTATGCAGATAAGAAATCTATTGATGTTATTTACAAATAATTCTAATATAAGTGCTATAAATAGAAACTGACGTTACATCAAGTTTGAATAATTTTAATCATCAATGCTTACACTAAATTGAAAAACTTAACTTAAATTCAGACAGCATTTAAATGAATCTGTTTGAAAAATAAAAGCTATTTCAATTTATTCTAGAGTAAAAGCAACAGGATTTCTGAGTATACATATGCACGTATGTATGTAGGTACATTAATAACTCCCAATCCTAATGGATGAAAAATCATTTATTTTACACAACAAACATTGATTTCATAATATTATCTCATTTCATTTCCCCCAACACTTTTCCATTAATCACATAGATTGAACATTCTTCTTCTTCTTCTTCTATTTCACTGTTTCTCTTCAGGATGAGGGACGATCATGGTTCTACACAACTTCCTATCCTTTTTAGCTCTTAGTAAGTTTTGTGTTATCACCATCCCTCCCAGTCCATGTTCTGCTATCCATGTTCATAAGCTTGTTATGTAGGTTACTGTTTATCCCATCCCTCTTGCCTTCAATATGTCCAGTGAGTGTCAAATTTTCTAAGCCTTCTTTCCTAATTATGTGTCCTAGAAATTTCAGCTGTTTCTTTCTGATTCTATGTGCAAGCATCCTTTTTGTTTATATTTTCCATAAAACTTCCCTGTTATTCACATTCACTGTCCATGGTATTCTCAACATTCTTCTCTAGAATCACATTTCTGTGACCTCAAGTTTCCTCTTCATTTGTCCAGTCTCTTCTTCTGTCTAGCATTCACTGCCATAGAGGAGGATTGATATTGCAAAACAGTTCAGCACTCTTTTCTTTGTTTCTTGAAAAATTCAGATCAAAATTCTGATTGTGCCAGGCTTATTCCTCCACTAGTATATATTCTTGTAAAAAAAAAAAAAAAAACAAATATCAAAGACTATGTGAATGGAGAGTAGTGTAAGAATTCATTTTCCCTAAAAATACCTACTTATGCTAAGTAGCCATTGTTAGTGAGTCCAGTCCTCAGTAGTTGTATTATGAATCAAGTTTTGCATCAAAGTTCTTTATATCCAACAATTGCTAACAGCTCTAGGATTATTTATTTATTGCAATGTCAATCGCTATCTACTGTCTTCCTGATTACTTTTTGCTCCCACGGATTAGTAGTGTTTCTGTGTTCATCTGAGATGCCTATGACTATTTCAACTAAACATTATGAACTATGCATTATAGGATCTTCTGTAATAAGACATTTTAGAAAATCTTTAGATAATGGTAATTTGAAAAAGAAAAAAAAGATAAACTAGACCAAATATAAATAAAATCAGTTTTCTTAATGACTTAACATTATACTGTTTTTCTTTAAATTTCATTTATACAATGATGTCTTTAAATGAAAGTCCTGGAAAGTCTCACCACTTAAATGGCAAACTCATTGCATTCTATAAAATACTGACAAGTAAAATAAAAAGGAAGTTATAATATTGTAAGTTGCAGTATCAGTACCACAAAGAAAACTCTTCTTTAATCTTTTGCTATTTTAAATTGGATTGTATAATTAAACCAAGATATTATTCTTTGGCAAAAGAAGATGCATAGATAATCAGTCAGTTATGTGCCATGCGTGATACACACTTAGACAATCATGTATCTTTCGATACATAACTGACAAGGCAGATTTTTTCCCGCAGTAGGTTACCATTTTATTACTGCAGTAGACCAACTGCCATCCAAGACTATAGAACCCAGTCTGTCCTGCTATTTACCCATAGTTGAGGGTAGAAGAAAAGGATTCATACCTTTCCCAAGGGTATTAGCAAGTAAGTGAATGTATTGGATTTGAGTGGAATTCAAACTCATCTCTCCAATTCCTCAATCCAAGCCGCTTATCCATTAATCCACCATGCATGGATAATACTAAATGAGAAATTATAAGATAGTTATACTTTTAAATGCTACATTCCTTTGAATATTTAAATGATACACTCTTTTAAGCATAATGAAATGATACATCCTTTTAAGAATAATATGAATATGAACAAAAGAATATTCTAAATAAATGTCTTCATTTACTATTTGATTCCTATGACAACAACATTTCCCTTTGACAAATCCTGTTACATTTCAACTTGATCTTTATTCTTGTCCTTTTCACACAAATTCAACGGTTTTGTTACTGAAAGGTTTTATAGACACAATGCTGTATGGACTTTGATTTTTCTGCTACAGTAGTTTTTCATTTGCTAAAAAAAAGTTTCATAGAAATCATAGTTAAATATAGTAAAGAAAGACCTTGCATGCGGTTGCATTTAGATAACATTACAATTAGTACTGTAGAAAAATTCTATTATGTTGTAAAAAAACTTTTAAATGTTACATTTTATTTTTAGATAAAGAATTCTCTCTACTAATATTTTATTACTATTTCTACTCATCTTAATATGGAATAAAGATATAATGATAAAACAGTAATAATGCAAATGCTTCATCTAAAAGCAATAACTCATATTGAAATAGTAATGAAGAAAACAAAGCTCGTGAAACAATTCTTTGAAACTAGAAATTTTGTCAATATAACATGGAGACCAGAAGTTAATATTTCTTCCATAATGAATTTTATATTATTTGTAAAAAAAAAAAAAAAAAAATAATAAAACAAAGATGATGGTGATGATGAGGTGAAAAAAAAATAGAAATAGAAATTAAAATTGGTACTTGAATTTTTTTAATGTTCTTTTAATGTAAGCAAATTGTTTAGAAGGAAATTTTGGGAAGCACTGTTAGTTTTGGAAAATTGAAAAATCTCAAATGGAAAAGGAAAAGAAACATGAAATGATAAAAGCCTGGAAAATTTACATCAAAATATTTCAGCTTTTGCTTCTAAGCTTTCATGATGAGGGTAGGTAACAATTTTGCATGCTGCTTAATTTAATTGGTATTTCTTTCTCTCTGGAACATTCTAGTAAATTAATGATAAAGCTTCTTTTCTGTTTTTTCACTCAGTCCTTTTTTTTCTTCAGGGCAGACAACACATTTTCTTGATTATTTCTGAGGTTTTTAAAACCAGTTAATTTCTGATTACAAATTAATTTTACTACTTCTTTAAAAACTTTTAAGAACATTGACAATATATTAATCTGTTCTTGGCTTTGGCTTCACAAAGTAAAATATAAAAAGTTGTTCCACTCCTCGTGCATGCTATTTTAAATTGGATTGTATAATTAAATCAAGATATTATTCTTTAGCAAAAGAAGATGTATAGATAATCAGTAAGTTATGTACCATGCGTGATACACACTTAGGCGATCATGTATCTTTCAATACATGACTGACGAGGCAGATTTTTTCCCCTGATGAAGTCATTAAAGTTCAAGCATGTTCTGCCCCAAAAGTCATTAAAGAAGGTTTAATAATAATTCTATGAATACTATTATATAAGTACAAAGCTAGCTTGTTTTATAAGCACTACATTAAAGGTTCATTTTCTATAAATAGTTTCATGGTAATTGTTCGGATGAGCTCTTCATTATGATACCTAGACTTCATGAATTTAAGCACAACACTAGACTGACGTCAAGATCTCATCAATTTACAATTGAGCTGGCTAGACGTAGCTGTAAATTCTTCGCTAACAGTTTCTTTCCTTGCACTTCTCACTTGTGGAAGTCTCATCCCAGCCAACCTTAATCTTCAAAAATTTAAATGCAATGTCAATTGCTATCTACCGTCTTCCTGATTACTTTTTGTTCCTACTCATTAGTAATGTTTCTGTTTTTAACGCTTCCAAGTAACCCCTTGTGTCTTAGTGACTTTACTGCCTTGCATGGATTGAAATCATTTTAAAAAAATGACTTTGTTCCCACATAAAAGTTTTTTTTTTTATAATGCTCTATCTTTACAAGAGTCACATCAGACTAAACATGGAATATTGCTTTCATCATCTGGTTCACACTTCTCCCTGGTCTTTTGAACAGCTGTAGAGTAGGTTGTCCCTTGTTTCCTGTTTAGAATTGAGTTTCCGGTTCTTTCTAGTCTTTTCCTTCTCTTTTACTCCAAGTAGCCACTTGCGTCTTAGTGGCATTATTGCCTTGCTTGGGGAGAATTGATGAAAAAAAAAAAAATAAGTAGCTGGAGCTGCCCAATCCTCACTTTCCAACCCTGACAGAGTTCAAAAGCATTCATGTAGCCTTGTGGGTGATGAATTACTTTCAACCTTACAGCCCCTTTCCTCACACATGAAATATCACATGCCTATTTGATGTAATGAATATGCATACACCTGAGTTCCCCCCTCACAGTAATATGATTGGCTGGTGTCAGCCATAAATACAGACTGATGTGGTGGTACATGGAGTACACCTATTGGCTACACCTATTGCCTATGCCTATTGCCTACCCCTACCAGTCCATTACAGTTACCTGCTAGATTGTCCTACCCGGTTACAGTAGTCAACAACCACTTTGCTACTTCAAACAAATATATCCCTTTCCGGGACATATCACTATTGCTATTCTATCACTATTTCTATGGCAAATGAGTGACATTCCTGAGTTCCACCAGTCCAAACCTTTGCAAATAAGACCTGCCATGCCACATACACCAAGTCAAATCATCCTCATTCCCTTCATATTCCATTAGTAAGGAGGAGGTTCCACTAAGGTAGCATCTTGTTTTTTTTGTGTTGGGTGACATTCTAAATTCAAACTCTTGAAACTAAAATTTTGCAACTTTCAGTTATCCAAAACCAATTATATCTTAACTGGCCTAGTTTTCTTTTTAAATTCCTATATAATAATGTTTGTCAAAGATTTATAAAAGATAACATATCTTACATATAAGTTTAAATTTAGAGCTTTTTATGCCTGGTCAAAATATTAAAAAAATATAATTTCACATTGAGATTCATAATAATGATTTGCATCATTTAAAAATTAAAATAGAAATCTTAGCCTCAAAATTTGGTGGAGCTCTTTAGCTATCTATAATATTCATTTGACATTGCAAGTTCATGCTTACAGTTTATGGACATTAAGAAAAAACAAAACAAAAAATGCTCAGTATGTCAATTGCTATCTACTGTCTTCTTAAATAGTAATTTATATTGTTTTCAAGTCAAGATAAATAAATACAAAATACTTTATATAATCACTCAGGTTAAAGGAATTAAAATTATATTCTAGTTACCTGCTGTTAATGCAAGAATTGTCTAAATTTATTGATTTCATCAAATTTATATACTAACAGTAATACAAATAGACTAAATTTGCAATGAAGGGATTGACATTTAAAAGAAAATATAATGAAGTGAAAACTTCAATTTTTAAATCATTAAACTTGGATATGATGATAGACACTTCATTTTTGTTTTGTATTTCATAAAAATAAATAAAACCAGCAAGTATATTTTAAATCCAAAAACTTGATTAAAATAAAATTCTAAGGATCACATGACTCGAAAGACATTTTATTTAGGCAGCATTTTGTAGATTTTTTTTTTTTGTCTTAGTTTTTTCTTCTATTTTTGGCACAGTATGAACTAAATTGATTGAACTATCAACAAAGATTCACACATTAGAAGAATGCTGAAAAAGTGATGTAAATTTTCCAGATTGTTTATAAAATATCAGGAGAAAATTCTCATCTCTGTTGGAAGATCTAAGCTTCATATCTTCATGAGATATTAATAGATAAGACATTGTTAAGACAACAGATTTGCATACATTTCACTCCATCCATCTTTCACGCTCTCTTACATGTAGACATGTGTCAGATGTACACCAGTAGAATAGAAAAAAATAATAATTAGACACTAAAAATCAATTCAGATTCAAATACAGAAATTTACATTTAAAAAAAATATCAAATTTCAAAAATTTTATTTTTTTTTAATTTTGTAACATTCAAGTATTCATTTTTGTCATAATAGCAGTTTAGAAGGTTCTAGGAAAAATTCATTACCATGAAAATGTATCAAAAAACTGGTTCTAAATAACCAAGGTAGTATATATATATATATATATATATATATATATACATGTAAGTTTATAATTTGTGTCTAAGAGAGATATAAGTGAATAAGGAGTTTTTAATTATTTATAATTATTAACCATAATTTCTCAATTTAGGCATGGCACAGCAAGTTTTCTATTTACTGTACCCTGAATAAAATTAAAAAAAATTTTTCTCTCAAGTTTTAAAAATTTTTTTTTTTTTGTAACTGTCTGAACAGCAAAAGCTAAGCCTATAAAGTTTTATTCAATTTTGAACAAATCTATTCCATATTAAGTTTTTTTTTAAAAAGTCAGCTTTTACATTTAAAAAGAAAAAAATACCAACATGTATAAACTAATTTTTGTCTGTTGAGAAATTGGTTAAGATAATGACTAGAAGTAAGGTCTAAAGTTACAACATTAAATGTAAATGCTACACATTTTTAAAACTATAATCCAGAACATTCATTTTTAAAATAGCAAAAAAGATACTCATCCATAAAATGTTTAGAACAGCAGAAGTATTTTTTCTAACTGAAGTAGGGGTTAAATAACAGGTGGAGGTCTTTCAACTTCCAAAAATTTAATAAAAAAAAAAAAAAGAAAATTTTTTTCCAAAGATAGAATTAATTAAAATGTATTCATAAGTACATATAAATAATAGGATGTTTTGAAATTTTTAAGGTCATTTCTTCTACTAATAGACACTCAAGATTCATTTTTTCACAATACGCCTCCTTTGTTGTCATGGAATTTTAATAAACAATGGCTAGGGGTTCAAGGAAAAGTCTATTAATTTTCAAAATTTTAATAAGAATGCCACCCAGTTATTCAAGAGACAAAAGTATCTAAATTATACAATTTCAATATTTATTTGAAAGTTTAAACATTGGATATACCAGATTGGAATATATAATTTTTTTTATTAGTAAACTTTCGGTTTAAATTCTTTTATTTTCTATAAGTCTTTTATTGTTCAAATAATTGAACACTTTCTGTATGTTGCTTACATTTCACATTATCCGTTTCTTTAGCTTTTTATGGCTCTATAAACCATAAGAAAAGAGAAGGATCTCACAAAAATACATGGAATCTGTGTATATGCATTATGAGAGCTGGATCAATAGGCCTAGAATAGAAATAAATACTATATGGAAGCCATTAATAAATAAAGAGAAATGAAAGCAAGAACATTAGGTTCAAATTTCAAAGTTCTAGGTTCAGGATTATCCCACGATTGTTTAGTGGATTAAAGCGCTAATTTATGAATTCAGTGCCATAGTAATTGGGAACTAAATCCCTGGAAACAGGGTGAGCAATAACTGATCAGTACTAAATAAGAACAAAACAAAATATCACCAGACATCAACCATGAAGCAAGAACAATCTACCTCAGTAAGTTAAATAAAGAATTCAATTTGAATCTCTCTTTTTTTTTTTTTTTTTTACAAAAACAGATGGCAAACGAAAAATAAAAACTAATATACTTGCCTATATATATATATATATATATATATATATGATTAAATAAGGAACAAATAGAAAAACGTTTATGAATTTGATATGTTTGCTAAATTTATGATAGCTTCAACAGAATTTTTTAGGAATAAGAGGACACATGAGAATGTTTTGGTATTTTGGATCCTATGCTGTTTGTTTTTATTGGATGAGTAGATATCATTGGATAGATATATTTTGTAGTGTTCGTGTGTGTGCTTGTGTGTGTGCATTCAAAAGAACAAAATTTTTTTTTTTTTCAGTGATGTTCACACTGTACAAGGCCCTAGAGATTTACAGAGTAATAGGCACCACCCCAAGCAAGGTGATAATCCCACTAAGATGCAAGGAGGCACCAGAGGTAAAAGAGAGGAAAAAGAATTTAGAGGAAACTGGAAACCCAATCCTAAACAGGAAACAAGGGATAAACCTCTACTCCTGTTCAAAAGATTAGGGAGGAGTGTGAACCGGACGATAGGCAAACTTATCTTCTCCTATAGAGTTAAAAAAATTTAAATAGATATTAAGTAAAAGTTTTAAACAGAGGCATTAGAAGTACAGAGCTGAAGTAGACTTTAGAAGGAAATGGAAACTCAATCCAAAGCAGGAAACAAAGGATAAACCTCTACTCCTGTTCAGAAGATCAGGAAGGAGTGTGAACCAGGGAATAGGCAAATCTATTCTCCACATACCCCCAAACTGATGAAGCTACAATAAGGCAAACATGTCAAATTTATAAACGTTTTCCTATTTGTTCTGTATTTAATCATTCTTTCAGATTTAATGCATATATATATATATATATATATATATATATATATATATATATATATAGTGTATTTGGGAAGCAATCCTTCTTTTATACATGTTTCATTAAAGACAACTGACAAGGTACTGCAATTAAGCTTTTTATTTCATTTTTTTGAGTTCATATAAGTTTTTTTTTTTCTTTTCTGGATATAAAGTGTATAAGAACTGTCCAAATGTTTTATTTGTCTGAGTGCTTTTGGCTATTCTTTTAGCCATTATCAAGAGTGATATTTATTTTTTTATATTTTTAATTGAATGTATGTGTTATTGATAATATCTTTCATTTCTTCATTTTCTAATCTTTTCTCATGTTTCTTTCTTCACAACTTAAAGACTTAGCATCATTTCTTAAATAGACATCAGATATTTTGATTAACAACATGGAAAAACATCTTAGTAGCAGATTTTGTTTCAAGAAGGAACTTCTTCAGTTTTTATCGGATGGAATCAAACTTATGTATAAAAGTATATGTATATATATATATATATATATATATATATGTATATATATATGTATAAAAAGTGTGGGTGGGGGAATGTTAAAAGGTTGGGGAGAAATATAACAAATGCCAAATATAATTTACTTGGGAACATTAAAGATATGTTTCTCACTCCACTATTTTCTCCTCTTACCACCAATAAAATTTATGTGAAGTTCCTTCTCAAGACAAAACACATATCTAATGAGCTTCTCCATTTTATCATCCATTTGCCTACTATTATTCTGATTATATATAAAATTGTGTATTTGAACAGCAATCCCTCTTCTATACAAGTTTCATTAAAAACTACTGACAAAAATTGTCCAAATGTTTTTGATGTCCAAGCGCTTTCGGCTATACTTTTAACCATTATCAAGGATGAATTTTATTTTTACTTTTAACTAAATGTATGGATTGCTTTATGTATGCATCTAGAGTTATAGGAATGTTTTATTTTCCGAACCTGGTCAATCCAATCAACCTAGATTTGTAAATAATTATATTGGATATACTATAACATGCCTAACAAGAAGACTAATGTTACATCTCTCTGACTATATCTCAATTAGGTCTCATTTATATATACATGGAGACCTACCAAACTATCTGCAACATACTTGTTGATAATACAAATATTATAGCCGCATTCACATGTAAGAAAAAGATTAAAAATAATGGAAGCCTTATTAATAAAAAAAAAAGCCGAAACTCAATATCAACTATAATAAAAGCCCACATTAAATAATATCAACTATGAACATGGACAAAATATGCTGACCATATTTGTAAAATAAAACATTCCTATAACTCTAGATACATACAAAAAAATAAAAAAACTTAACTGCAGTACCTTATCAGTCATTTCTAATGAAACTTATATATATATATATATATATATATATATATATATATATATATATATATATATATATGTATAAGCTGTATTTATATTCTTTCAAAGATATTTTGTTGAATAATATGAACAAGTACTGTCTATCAATTTTCTAACTTTTACAAATTTCTGAATTAGTTGTTTTATATAATCATTTAAAACAGTCAAAAGTACTCAGGAATAATACTAGAAAATAAAAATGATATTTGTTAAATTTATCGATTATAAAAAAACAATTGAGAATTTGAAAAAGTTAATAAAAAATTGGATAGGCAGAAATTATCAATATTATTCAACAAAACATGCTTGAAAGTGTATATATATATATATATATATATATATATATATATATATATATATATAGCCTGAAGTTGACATTTAAATATGAAACCGACTGTTACGACTTGATGTTGACCTCAGTGTCCACCTTTATATTTATATACACTATCACTAAAATTTAGCACTTAAACCCATAAATATAGCATACCTTAAAACTATATTTTTAAAATATATATTTTATATAAATATATATATATATATATTAATAATTAAAAAATATCAAACAGTTAAAATACCATAGGTAATAATTTTTAATTCATGAGAGCTTAAAAAAGCAGCTCTCAATCTTCAAGACCTACAAATAAATCACAAAATTTCTCATGAAGTAAAAATTATTACCTATGGGATTTTAAGTGTTTGATATTCTTTAATTGATAATAATTTTGCTCTGTCTTTTGACATAGAGCTCTCTCTGGATCTATATCCTCCTGGAATTTCCATACGGATTAACATATTGTATTATTACTCTGAATTAATCATGAAATCATATTTTCATAAAAAGTGGCTTTAGCTCAAAATTAACATGCTTAATTAGAAAAGTACATCATATACTAACATTTTTGTTATTTTTACAAACTGAAATCATTTTTGTATCTAAATTACTTTCTGTCTCATATACCATTTTCCTAGAACCTTTCAACCACATTTTTTTTATTTTTCAATTTTTAAAAATTTTCATTTTAAACCATAAAAATCAAAATATTACAAGATGGTTTAAGAAATACACCGATTAATGACCAAAAAATAATTTAGGAAAATTTCATTCTCTATCTAAATGGCGCAAAAGTTTTCAATGAAAAAAATTCATGGGCAATATAAATAGAAAAAAAGTTCGATGAATCTTATTTTTCAAATTGTCAGCAGTCAACTGCAAAGGTTAATGAATGGAGCTTCAAAAACAACATCCCAAACAGATATTAACAATTTCAGGATTGTTCAGTATTTAAGGGCAAAGCTGTCAAGAACAGTGTCTGTAGGATATCAGTCACTGCCTAATTCTTATTATATGTGCCCCCCCCCCCTCACAATGTACACCAATCAAAATGATGGAACTGATCAAAGAAAGCAGTTAATTTATTTATGTTCACAGTTTATATCACTCGGCACATTATTATCAAACCATCCTTTATATATTACAAAATGCGCTTACATTAAAATTGTATGTAAATCATTCAGCAGTGAGACATAAACCCAACATTAAGGCAGGTAACACAGTTTGCCTTGTATACTTGGTCCTGTCTACAAGAACAAGTCTAGTATATATTTGTTTACTTATCTCATATAAATTATATATTAGACATTAGCTATAAAAAGTAAGTCAGTTTCACACTCCAATGCAAACTTCAGATGAAGTTGGTCTGTAGATTGCATTGAAGTGTGAATTTCACAGTCACTATTCCATGTTGATTTCTATGTCCATGCTGTCTATCTATGTGTGTGTTTGTGTGTATCCACACTTATATCCTGGTTGGGCCCAAAATAACCTATATTTTCATATTTAATTGCTAAAAATAACACTTTTTGATGTAATAAATAATTCTTTAGATATCTCTAGTGTTTCAATTTAAGTAAGAGTCAAAAGAAAGTTACTTTGGTCCATTTTATATATATCTGGGTTCTATAGCCTTGGATGGCAACTGGTCTAGGAGTAGGAAAACTCTGAATTCAAAACCTGCAGAGGGTTGTTTGGGGACCTTGTAGCACGCAGTGCACCAGGTCTCTGTATCAGCCCTTCAAAAAGTGTGGATACTTTGGCACAAAACCTTCACCACTATAATCAAATCTCATGTGCTGGTGTCGGGCTGTCGGTTTCCTAGGAACTGATCTGCTTGACCCTCATATGATGAATCAACAGGAGAGTCGATTATACTGTATATATATAATGGCTGGCCACTCATTTCAGTGTATGCCTGTCTTCTAGGGCAGCTAGCCAATCCCTGTTGCAGACGTCTGCTCAGGCATATTTGTGTTTGTTCAACACCCACAGAGACCACCTGTGGTTTATACTGCAACTCTGCTGAGCAGATCTTAGTTACAGTTTATGGGAGAGAGCTCACCCTCTAGCATGATTAACGGTTTGGACAAGGCTAGTACATTCATATACTTGGTCACAATGACTTGTGATGGTAATATATATATGTCGCTCTTTCCACAATGCTACTCAAAATTTCATGTACGAGGCAATCATCAGGCATAAACTTGGAATTTTCCTGTGTATAGAAATAAGCCCTCAATTTAACAGACTTCCTGTCTTGTATATACAATTAAACCCTCAATTTAACAAACTTCAGTACCAGGTCAGTGTGTTGAACAATTATTAAAAATTTTCCACTTCTCTTTCAGTCAAACATTTCATTTCTTTAAAATGTTTCTCAGTATAATTTAATCTAAATTCATTGAAAAAGTAATTGTTCCTCGAGTGAAAGATTTTTGGTGTATATATATATATATATATATATATATATATATATATATATAAAATTTATTGATCAAATTACTTAATATATTACATTTGTCAAAAGTATCCACTTATCAGGGATTTGGTATAATGTATGACTTCCTAGTTGATGGTTTAATTCTTTATTATAAGAAGGACAGTAGAAGTGTTTTTTGGAGGGAGTGAAGGGGATGGCAGGAATTTATTTAAAAGAGGAGAAAAAAAAAATCACTGAAAAAAAAAAAAAAATATTCTAATAAAAACAAATTCCATTCATATATCCAGTAAAAGAATTGTTTTTAATGGGCCAAATTTTAGTAGTGCAAAGAAAATAAAACATATAAAATAGAATATTTTTCAAAAATGTATTTTAAAATGAGATCAGAAAGTTTGGAAATTAAAAAGATATTAACAAATGATTTTGGACAAAGTAAAAGATTTTACATTGAAACAGAAAACAAAGATTGGCTTTTGTTGATTTAGAAATCACAAATAAAATGATTTAATCCATTTTGAACAAATTAAAACAAAATGGATTAACAGCAGTAAACATAGCTGTTAGGTTAATGAAGAATCTGACATAATGCCAAATTTAAATATAAAAAGAAACAAGGAAAACTTTCAGCATTTTATAAACATTAGTTCAAATGGTTTAACCTCCAAATATATTACAATAAAAAAAATGATAAAATGAAAATATAATGAAATAAAAATAAAAATTGTATTAACAACAATTCTTTTCATTTTCATCTTCTCCAGAAACAATAGGCATATCAAGAACTATTTACATTAGGAGACATTAATATCTAAAATGGTTCAAATTCTATTTTTTAGATTTATTTTTATAGACTATTCCAGAACCTATACAAAATAAGTAAAGATTTTTACTTCAACTCATCTTTATAATTTTATGAACTTTTTTATTATCATCTAATAATCTGTAAGTACAGAGGTTCTCAATCAGGAGGTAATTTTCCCCTCAGGGAGAACTGGGACCCCAGATTAGTTGATTTAAACTATTGGAATGTCATTTCCTGCAGATTATGCACCATCTATACAATTTTAGTTTGATTTTAAATTATAATCTGTGAAATTAAATAAAAGAGATGGAATATTCAGAAATATAATTAAACAGGTAGCATAGACAAAAAGGTTGAGAACAACTTTTTTTGTAAAAAGCAACAAAAATAAAATGAAAAAAGCTAATCAACAATTAAAAATAGCAAAATGAAAGATAATTTGGGATTAAATTCTGTGCACATTGAAAAGGTTTAACAACCACAAGAAGAGAAATTAATCTTATTTATTATAATCTTATTAATATTGTGAAAAACTTAAATAACAATATATTTATTAATAAAACTTGATTTCTCTTCTTGAGTAGATTCGATATTAATATTCCATTTTGCTTTCTAATGTCATTTTTATAAGATCCCTAAAAAAACAGACCTCTTTAATTTCTTGGGAGATATTTCCCCAAAAAGCTAACTTATTGAATCTAAACATTTTAAATTAAAGAGAAAGATTCCTTTTAATTTAAACTTTTATTACATTTAAATGACCAGGATTTAGTTTCAATTTTATATGCACAACAATGAAATCTAGTAATTCTGTTTAATGTGTATTTTGAACGACTATAAATATAAATGTAAAGGAAATAATATAAAACAGTTATCTATGTTTGGATTTATATTCCAATTCAACAAGATAGTTTCTTCCTTCTTTTTCAAAGGTTTTTCATTGCTGAAACTGTAATAAAAATATTAATATAAATCCTTTTGAAAAAAAAATCTTCATCATAATCAACATTATCAACATACACAATCACAGATTTTTCCCAAAGCAGATTATAACATCTAAAAACGAATCTATTTTTTTCCACCAAATATAACAACCAGTGCCAAAAAAAATTAGGTTGAGATTGATTTGGTTCGTTTTTATGAAGAAAAAAAAAAAAAAAAAAAAATCGATCAAGCAATATATTTTTTTAACAAAATCCAAACAAATTTACAGTTTCAGAAATATTTTTCTTCAATAGAGAAAAATTTTTCAAACATTATTAAAGCCAAATAAAAATTTTGTACAAATTTATCAAATCACTTTTCATAAATATTTAAAAATTATATTACCAAACACTAGTAAAATTTTTTATCATATGAACCAAACTATTAATATTTGAATTACATAAATATTTAGAAAGCTTAGTTTAGTCATCTAAGAGAATTGAACTCACTACCATACTGAATGGTCTAGTGAAATTAATCTACACCAGGCATTCAAATTGAGTTATATATGTATTCATGAATCCCTTTTTTCTTTGTGTGTTTTTTTTTAATTCATTTGTAGAAAATTATGTAGATTTTGTATAAATATTTGAAATCTCAAAAACCATTTCTTTTTTCATTTTTGCAGACATCTACTGTTGCATCTGGTTAAAAAAAAAGCGTTCTATTTTTCAGGATCAATACACAGAAAATTTTTCTTCTTATTTCTTCTATTTTCTCTGAATTTCTTTAGAGAAAATATTCAATGTCTTATCTCACTTACTCTTAACTCCAGAATAGAAGGTTAGGTTGGAAAATTTATTCAAAAATTAATTTGCTTCCAGAATAAAAAAGGAAGGAGGGGAAGTTGGAATAAACAGACAGGTTGGAAAATCAAATAAATGAGAAGTCTGGAATGACAGTGTGTGGGTTGGGAAAAAAAAAAATCAAAATTAAATATCCAGCCAGGCCTATCTACTCCAAACATGAAAATAAGAAGCAAAAATTACAACTAACCTTTTGCATAGGTGAATTGATTGTCCTCAAAACATTGCACTTGAGATTGGGATATATGTGTGTGTGTGGTATTATATCAGATCAATACCAAACAAGTCAGGACAATCATTGTTTTCACTGTCTTCATAATCATGTATAAATTGTCTTGAATCACTATCTGATTCACTGCTAGAGTAAGAAGACTAAGGACAAAGTAATTTTCCTCCCTCTCTTTTACATGCAAACACATATATACACAAAGCCTTGTCTGGAGTCAGTTGGGTCATTCCATTTATCAACTAATTTGCTATACCAGTTTTCTCTCAATGGAACACACCAAAGTGCATAGATAAGCCAATATTTTGGTTATAAAAAAGATTTTTAAAAACTCTATAATTTCTTGAAGCACCAGCAGAATTAGGATCATCAATATTCATTCTTTGCATAGAGAATCACTGAGCTTCTATCAAACAAACACAGGAAGCATCCAATTCATTGATGCAAAAAAAAAAAAAAAAAAAGGTTAGAATGAAAACTGATATCAACATTTTTTTTACCTTTCAAGTGTTTTTCATCACAATTGTCATGCAATCTGAGACATTAATATTTTTTTAATTCATACTGTTAATTCCAACTTTTAAAAAAATATTTATATATTATCATTTTCCTAATGCTAAAATCTATAAAACTGAATACAATTTGTTCAGCAAATACATTATAATACAATCAACCATATAACCAGTCTATTTAACTGTCATGGGTATCTAGCAAACTATATTAGTAGTTGTAGATTTCTTTTTTTCATTATACTTTATTATCATACTCACTTATTTTTCAGATACACTTTCTTAAATCCATGTTTTTATTACAGGTATATGATATGAAACTCTACACCAATATAGTAAATTATTACTTGTTCCATCATAGATAGAAAGAAATATTTCATAAGCTGTATCATTTTGAAAAAGATCATCATTGTGATAGAAAAAAAAATAAAAATATGAATAACTAATTCAGAGGAATGTGAAAAAATAATTTTTGTAAGCTTTTACTTACTATATGTTAAATTACATGTTATTCTTAAGGATATCAATAATCATTTTAATTTCTATTAATTCAATCTACATATTTGTTACTGCTTCTGTCCTATAAGGATTTTGTTTTCTAAAATGCATAAGCTTATATCACAACTATTATTGGACAAAGGTAGTAATTTTTTTTATTTTTAGAGAGACACATAAATTGCCTACTGCAATATGTATTTTTAAAAGATTAATGCCTATTATATTTTATTTTTATAACTATGTATTGTCTTAATTGTAACAAAAGATTAATAATCATTACAAACAATACAATTTGATGCCTTGCTGATTAGCCTGATATCATGAAAGGCAGAAACTAGACTCTTTTCCACTAGCTGAAAATTACAATTCTCTTTCTCCTAAGTGAGTCTTTTAATAACAGGTTTCACCATATAGGCACTTTACATGGGACTAAAGATGTCTCAATTTTTAGTCCATTTATCTAAGCACCCATTGTAACACTAAAAATGTATTATAAAAGTTAATAGTAATGTTAAACAATTAAAGGTATAAGAGTTTATGCATAAAAAATAATATCTTAAACATGTGTAATGATAAGAAAAATGACAATCAAGCGACGAGGACTATAAAATGAAGACTTCTTAATTTGATATTTGAAAAATTTTTCTTTGGCGTCCTATTAAATATATACTAACAGGGAGATAACTCGGGAAAAGAAAATACTAATTACCTCCCTTGATGAAATTATTTTTCCAATATTATGATTATTTAATTTCTTTAAGGCTTTTTAAAATTGTCCATTCTTTGCTTTATTGCAATTATCGCTTTTGTGATATTTAAAAAAGAGACTTTATCAAATTCAAAATATATATGATACGTAATCATTGCATTTGATTTCCTTTGAAGTAATTTCCTCCTCATCGTTGTACCCCCCCCTCCATTTTGGTCATGCAGTTTTCAGGTATGCTTCTTTTTAAAGTATTTCTTGTGTAAATTAAATCCTTACTCCTATAGCTACTCATCAAAAATTAAATGTTATATATTGTATTTTTAAAGTTTATATGATAATATACTTTGTAAAACTTGCAACAAATTCTCCAATTAAAAGTGTTATCTGAATTTATATTTAACATTTTAGAAGTCATCAAAGAAAAATTATTATATAATGTTTTTAATTATTTATATTCTTAACTAAATTCATTTTTTAAATTATTAATTTTAAATTTTAATTATCATCAAAATTTATTGCCTGTTTCTGATCCTGGTAAAACTCGGTCATATGAAGAAAAAAAAATTAATTAAGCTAATTCTTAATTGCTTTTCAGGTTCTAACCTAATGATTATTTCTAACATGAGTGAAGCAAGCATTGGTTTTTGTGCATTGTTTTCTATGCGTGCCTTTGATCTCACTACCCAGCATTTACTGCAAAACGTCTTTACTTTCTTCTTTAGGCTAACCACATTCATTTTGGTGTACATAAACGTTTAACTACAGATCAAGATTATATACTTGAAAGATCTAGAACACTTATCAGAGAAGGAGAAAAAATAATAGAAGATGCAGAATTAGGTTTTATCTTCATTTTTGGATGAAGAATACCTATTTCAAAATACTTTCACTCAGAAAAAACTAATTTCAATTACAATTTCCAAAAAAATCTATCATTACTAAAAATAGAATTATGTTATATATATATATATATATATATATATATATATATATATTAAACAAATTTTTTAATTTAGTAAGGAATATTTAGGAAAAAACTAATGCTAATATTCTAATTAACACTTGTGTGCAAAATTTACTAGAATTAAATGTATTTTTAAGCCAGTAGAATTTTTACCAAATAAAGTGTTCAATGGATAACTAAAGTGTCAGTATTAAAAAAAAATCAATAAGTGTTCAATGGATTTATCTTACTTGATTAACTCCAGAGTTTTGTGTACTACCACACATCAGGGTCATATTTATCAGACAATCTGACCCTAATACAAAACCCTGGAGTCAATCAAATGAGATGAGTTCATTGAACATTTATTGATTTTATATATAAACATTATTTTGATTTGTAATCATAATTTAAGTGTTTATAATCAATATATTTTATTCTGGGGGTTATCAGGAAATTAGTGTGTCACACAAAGGCATCTAGTGTTTATAATCTATCTAAATACAACTATCAGACTATAACACACAAGATGATTTTTGGAGAAAAAATGTGGACTTTATATGGTTGGAAATACAGTATATGAAATAACCTGATGTTTCCCACATTATAATTTGGGGGGGGATAGGCTGATAAAAAAAGCTCATGTTTTCAGGGAAACATTTTATGTGAAGTTACTGATGAAGTTCCATGATGAATGATGTAGGCTTTATGTTGGCAGATTCTTTTTATTAGACAAGCATGACAATTATGTATAGCAATGGAAATAGAAAAAATGTAAAAGTTGATGCCTATCTCAGCTTCCTGTTGCTAACAAAATCTTGTTGAAGAAATCAGTAATGAAACAACTGTGGATTTCAACCCGCATAGTTGTATCAATTAAGTTAATTGTGTATATATAACAAAGTCTCTCATTGTGACCATTTTGACTTTAAGAAAATAATATGACTAATGACTAATTATGGATGGAATAGATTGAGAAATAGATCTGCATGTATCTCTTTATAATTTTAGTATTTGTGCAAAATAGATTCTTAGATATTCAGCAAAGTATTAAGAATGATATCTTAAGAGTTCAATAAAAAAAAAACACACACTTAAATAACTAATTTCAAAGCTTAAAAATTCTCAGCCAATATAAGTTACTATCTTTAATGAAATGTCTGAAGTCTGTATTTGGTCTTATGAAAAATAACCATGTAGTTTTAGAGAATTTAAGATTAGAGACAAACGCTGAGCGTTATACAATAAATGATTGATTATACAATATCTTTATATATAACATCATATTGAAATATGAAGAAATGTAGAAAAAAAAAGAGAAAAAATGAATAAATGCATCAGTTATGAAATTCTAAGTTTTTAATTATAAATAAATAAGCAAAGAACTTTTTATATTATTATTTTTTATGCCATTCAAAAGGTGACAAGGCCTAGTGAGGGGACTTGGATCACTATTATTTTATGTCATCCAATTCATAGGTTTTATTTCCAGATAACATTTTTTTATGCATTGCTTTATGCAGAACTCCTGAGGATTAAAACAAATAACATTGTTTAGGAAATAAATATTTCGAAAGACATGAAATATTTTCTTTTACATTTTTTTTTACTACTTAAATCAGCAAAAAAAATGCTGTGGATGAATTTTACTATTTTGATGACACTGTGATGGCTGTATGTTCAGATTGTGTTGAGGCCATCTGTTGTAATGAAAAGTGGTTACCAACTGTAACAACATTCAGTTGAACATCTTAACATTTTCAAAATAAGTAAATCCAATACATACAAGTTTTTTTTCTTTTTATATATTTATATACAGAATAACATAGATAAGGAGAGAAAAACCCCCGTGGTTCACTATACAAGTATGCCTGGGGATTAAGTTCTCCCAAAGAGAAAAGGAGACACATTTTGTCACTATAGAATTCTGAAAGTAGAGAAAAATGAGGGATGGACTGAGTCCTTTTCTTTTATGCTGCTTTATACAACACCACCTAGTGGGCATTAAGAAAAGTCTCCTGACACACAAATAATCCCACAATTGTAAATCATACTTTAAAGACTGATAATTCTTCTTTTTAAATATAACCCTCTTATTAATCTAACAAACGTCATATGAAATAATGATCATTTTATGAAATAATGATCATTTTAAAGGAATCCAATTAGATCAAATATTGTATTTAATGAAAAATAATGTTTTTAAAAAATACTGACTAATGTATATGTTCAGATCTGGAACTATCATTGGTTGATGGTTACACTGACTGCTGCAGTAGACTTGGAACTTTGTCTCACCTTTCCATCTGAGATCACTTTAACCCCCCAGCATTCTGATCTTGTCATCTGATCAGGTAAATCAAAGTAAGTTGAAATAACAAGGAAATATCAACTAGAGAAGTATGAAGATCTATGAGAAGAATGTATGTGAATGCAATACACAACTGTTTTTTATCAGTAATTTAGTTAATTAATGTTTTATATTCTGTTCTGCTTTTAAAAAGAAAAAAAAAACAATTTATGAAAAGTGATCCATTTCACCTTACTTTCAAATAATTCTTATATTTGTTTTTTATAGATTTTCTGTTTCTAAAAAAAGAATTCAGCATTTCACCTCATATATTTCAGTCACTTAAAAAATGAAAACAAAGAAAAGATTATTCCTCAAAAATCAGAATAAATTTTAGGGAGTGAGGAATTTTTTTCAAGGGAGATCTACATTTGACCACACCGAGAGTGTATTTAAAATAAAAAAATGGAGAAAAAAACGGATAGGGCAAAAGAAATTTGCAGAAAATGTGAAAAACAATCAAACAGTTTCTGATCGTCCCTGACTCACCTCTACAACAGGAAAAAGATTGAGCTTAAGAAAAGATAAAAGAAAATTCTGTTTTCTTTTACATTTTTGACTTTATGATATTGTTTGGGATGTTGCTGCTCATTCTTTGAGAAAATGGCGCTGCTTAGACATCTGCAGAGAAAAGAGAAATAAAACATTAGGTTATTTTTCAGTTTTAGGGAAAAGAAAGGGCACATTTCCTTTATTAAGTTTTCTCAAGTACACAGACGGTAGACAAAATAAATACTGTTTAAAATAAAATGGAGCATCTATTCAATAATCAGTATCTACTAAAGATAATGTTTGAAGTAATAAACATATATATTTATTTGAGTGACACTGTATTACCATAACAACACATTCTCTTATTACTCTTAGCAAGAACAGGTTTCTAATCATTAATCAATGAGTAAATTTTTTATGGACAGAAAAAGAAAGAAACAGAAAGGTTACACTACTCTTTAGATAGATATATAGATAGATATTGATATCTATTATTATTATTTTGGTGTTGCATACTAACACAGTCAATAGAAATTCTGTTCTTGAGGCATGGTAACAACAAGATTCCTCACAACTCAAGAACTTTTTGGAGTATCCTCATAGAGTAGATGACAGTTTTCTGGTGATCTACAATTTTGGTCTAAATTTCAATTCTGTTTTAATTTTTAATGGTATGATTTTAATGATTTTTTTTATATTTTAATGATTCTTAAGGATATTTTAATAATTTTTAATGGTATGATTTTAATGATTTTTTAATGATATTTTAATAATTTTTAATGATTTTAATGAATTTTTTAATATATTTTTCATGACAGTTTTCTGGTGATCTTGATCTTGTTCCCAGTTTTAATTCTATTTCAGTTTTAATTTCAAATATCCATAAGCATTTTTTCAGTTTTACAGTAATTTCTATTATTATTATTATTTGTTTTTTATTTTTTTTAATTTATATTTCATACATTTGCAGGTTTACACCATATATCTGGTGGTTGCCAATGTCGATTCAGTGACAACAGCAAGTTTCTTTAAATCTACGACTTTCACAGTATCCTTGTAAAGTTCATATTTTTTTCCTTTTTTGATCGGTAAGTTTAGAAGTCTCAAGTCCACATAAGAATTGTTTAACATTCTTTCAATTTATGATAAAAAAGAGGAATCTTCTTACCTCCAACATTACCATCTTGTTCCTCTGAGAGCAACAATTCTTTATTCTCTCTTTTCTTGCATTTGATAGTCGGACATTGGCACAGCCATCGGAAGAAAACAAAGTTGTAGAAAGCACTGAATCCAAGGACCAGCAAAATCAACCCGACTGGAGTGTAGTTCATCTCAGACACCCAGTGCCTCTGTGGTGTCAGAACAAGCCATACAAATACAGTGCAGAAACATTCAAATACAATACGAGTTGTTGCATTCCACTGACGAGTGAGACTCACCCCAGCAAATCTGAAGAGAGTGAAACAGATCACCGTGCCTGAAAAGAACAGAAGAATAAAAAGAGTTACATTCATTTGCCAACCATTACCTGGACTTTTAAAATTAACTTTAATTACCATTATCTGCTTTAAAAAGAAAATAGGGAATGAATAAATAAGAGTCTCATAAAACTCACACCTTGGGGTAAGATAAATTACTTCCCCAAAACTCTGAATTAGGAGATAAGTACTTGACCTTTTTATTTATTTATTCACTATCAATGCTTTATTTCTTAATATTAGCACTATTTACAAAATCTGCTTGCCTTAAAAGCATTATCCTCTAGTAATTTACTAGTCAATAATGTTTTTAGACACAAACAATCTTTGTTATTGCTAAAAAAATTTTTCAAATTAACAATTTATAAAATCCATGGATAATATCTCTAAAAAGTTCTATTCTAGTCAACATTCATTAACAAATTTTTAATATAACAGAAAAATATAATATTTTTAATTTAATAAACTAATGAATTTAATGACAGTTTTTGTTAAGTATAATAATAAAAATGATTTTATTAGAACAGGAAGTGTTCATTCTGAGAGTTGTTGTTAATTTAAAAGTTGTTTGGACTAACAAATTCATTTTTGTTATTTTTGTTGTTACTATAATGTTTGTTGCAGGCCGGTTATGTATTTCCCAACTTGTTTTGGGCATTAGTAATGTCGGTGTTTGAAATTGGGAAATAAACATGCTGTCTCCTGAAATACCCACAACAAAATGGCACACTTGAAATGTAAGTCAACATAAAAAGAAATGTAAAAGGACAAAAACCAATATATATGTACAAACAAATGATAATGTATTAACAACAAAGGTATACAAGCAACAAAGACAATAATGAATGTGTAAACCATTTGGGTTCAAAGTATGTATGTATGTATGTGTATGCATTGTTCACGCATTTCCCAAAAGAAGTGCATTCTCCATGAGAGGTTACATGTTAATGAATAAGTGGATTAGGTAAGAAGAGAGCAAGGAAAAATATCACCGAGTATTTATAGTCTGAAATGCATCTCCTAGTAGCGGTTTCGAAAATTAGGAGGGCTTAACCCATGTTTTAACTAATCCATTCTACAGATTTTACACCTCAAGAAGGCTTTAGAATGTGGATTTCAATATAGTCTGGATTTCTTTGCTTAGCACAGGAGCTGAAGACAAGACTGTTGCCAGGGTGCGGGGACTGATGGAGTATGCATCCCCCAGATAATTTGGCCCCTCCCTGAATATAATGCAAACTAATTTTAATGTGTAAATTCTTACCCCATCCAAACTTAAAGGAAAGGCCACCTCCATACTGAAAACACTTTAGTAACAGGCCAGGTTGAATAAAATCTTCAAATATTAAACAGGTCACCCATGTTACTGAGAATAGAATTACCTATGTAGTGTGTATTGAGACAAATAAAGTGAATCAATAAATAAATTTGCCATCACCTTTTTCCATATGATACTATTTCCCAGAGAAAGAAATTCCCAATCTTTCCTTATGGATTTTTACACGGGAAGAAGGTTGTAGAATGAATCAGTCAAAACATTTTAGTAACAGAAAAAGTAAACAAAAGAATGACTTCAAGAGTCCAAATAAATGATAATGCAGGTAGAGGTTCAGTGGGTGCAGATCTGGCCCTCCTCCTCCTATTCAGACAAAGCTTAATTTTTTTTAACTATCAAAATAAAGAAATTTTATAAATAACCCTCTACCACCACCAAAAAAATCCCAAATGATTATAAATTAACCTTAAAATATTTCTGCCAATAATTAATCACTAATTATAATTTTTACCATTTGGCCCAGCACCTCACCTACTCAAAATACTGAATTTGCTCCTTGAAAATAACTCTTCTGAAAGTTATAGACGTAAGACATAAATAGAGGAAATGAGCAATAAGTATTGATTGTTTTTACTTCTAATTTAAAATATATATATTCTATAATTCTGAAGCAAGCATATATAAAATAAACTCTAAAAGCTGTTCCTTACAATATATTGGCAAAATTTGCAGAAATTTAAAAAACTTATTTATGAACATAAGGAAAATTTCCTACATAACAATTTGTCCAATGCATTATTTAGATGTAGAAATAAATTTTAAATCCCAAAAATGCTGTGCTTTTATTAAAAGAGAAACTAACTTACTTAGATGAAAAATACTTGAAAGTGAAATTATCAATTCTTGCCAAAATATTAACTTATGCCCATGAATTTTCAAATTTTTCCTCTTTTAAAAGAAATTCTCCTTTCTTAAGCCGACATACTTATGCATGACCATAACTTTTTTTTAAATTCAGATAAAACAGTAAACTCAGGACCTTTAAAAATTAAAAACAAATTAATTAATTAAATAAAAATATACAATAAATTTTAAAAAATCATTAACATCAACATTAACTTGGTTTCATTCAATAAGCTGAAAAATGATAATCCTCCATAGTTTATTTTTCCTTACACAGTAATTTTTTATAATAATTTAGAGCATTCACTAATTCAAAATTTGAATAACTTAATATTTTTTCTCCACATTACTTCTGTGTATAAATACAGGTTATCAAATAAAAATTTCTACACTCACCTTGATTCCTCAAGGAATGAAATGCATTTACATAAAGTTTTCCTCATCTTTTCTTTTTATTATATATATATATATATATATATATATAGTGTATTGGGGCAGCAGATCATTATTTAAACACATGTTAAATATAACAGACAATGAATGTCTATTATGCCTGATCAGGAGCCATTCTAATGTTTTATGTTTACTTTAATTTGGGGTGAAAATAAAGACAAAAATTGTCCAACATTTGGATATTATTTTTATTAAGTTAGTCCTTGATCTAAGCTTTCGGCTCATATGAGCCATCTTCAGAGTGGTTATATGGACATTTAAACAAAGATATTCATCAGTGAAAATAATATTTTATGTTGACATAGAAAAGTGCTATGCAATGAACAGTCTTATTCAATCCCATTGTAAAGATTTGTGTTGGAAATAGAAATTTAACTGTGACAGCCATTGAAAAATTAATGCAGAATTTATCCATTTCAATGTTTCATTCAGACGAAAGGCATGAGACAGAAGTCAGGGGAGGGTGAAAGGTATTAGCCTTGAAAGGAAGAGGTTTTATAAAATTAAACCCAGATATTAACCATATGATATTAAATTGGGGTTATATGAAGAATGAAATGTTAATTTGAAACTAAAAGAGGACCGAAAAGGGAGTTTTATAAAAAAAAAATTTATATAGATAAGAATAGGTTTAAAATACAAGTTCCTGCTTAAAAATATTCTTCCAGATATAAATTATACTTATAAGGTTCTTGTCAGGTAAATCCAATAAAAAATATTTAGATTCTTGCTGCCTGAATATGAATTTCATGTAACACAAAAGATGAATCTACTAAATAAAGATGGGTGAATACATTAAATATTCATATAAGAAATATTATAAACATTTTAGTGTCTTGAATTTTAAATACTGTTTCTTTGAGTGATTTGTTATAATTCACATTTGTTTAAAGACTGCCAATGTCTACCATTAGGATTGATATTTAGTCTCTTCCTATTTATAGATTTTATAGTTACTTGCAAATAAATAAGGAGTGGCTACTCTGTAATTTGCCAAGCTTTAACTCCAATTAAAACTTTAAGTTAGCTTTACTTGTACTTATACTAATCCCTAATCAGCAGTAGTCTAGCATTAATTTTTTTTTTAACATAATATGCTTACAATTTAGAAAAATTATTTTTGTAGAATGTGGAAATATTCAAAGAAATTAATTCTATTTTCTTTTTTTTCTTTTTTTTTTTTTTTTTTTTTTTAACACAGTATTATTTGACAGATTTCATTATTTTGTGTGGTAATTAGTAATTTTTTCATCTCTTTTGTAACAATCGCAAACATACAAAACTGGATTATTACTATTTGGGTGAGTACAACTGCATAGCCCATATTATTATTATTACATTGCAAATTAAAATATAAATAGCTTTATTTTTCAAGTTAGAGCATTTTAATGGTATTGCCCTAACAGAAATCTAGCTACGATGCGTCACTTTTGCTGTGTTATAGTAACAAGCAGCCAGAAACAGATATTGGATCATTAATTGTTTACATTAAATTTACATTAATTTATTCAGTGGAAATAGGAATTTTATTTTATTTATCAATTGAAATTAGCATGAATAAAAAAATCATGTCA